>JABSTQ010008900.1:0-47407 GCA_013358835.2 Ixodes persulcatus
CTTGAAGGCTTTTGACCGCCTAAATCACAACACGTTGCTGAAAAAGTTACACCCTTGTGCTATTAGTAATATTTCCTTGACATTGTTAAAAAAAACTATCTTTGAGACCGCAAACAGTGCATGAAAATAGCTAAGAAACTCTCTAACTTTAGGCCACAAAACGCAGGTGTATTTCAAGGCAGTATATTTGAACCTCTTCTTTTCAATTTGTACGTAAACGACATTGGAAATATTGATCAAAATGTACGTTTTATGACGTACGCGAGCTACAACATCGCCGCCTGGCGTGTCACATCCGAAAGGATCAGCTGTCGAGCTAGTCCCACACACATGCTGATTAAGACATTTACACTGCAAACTAGGACCGACAATTTAAGCACGCAACACATAACTCCGTCAACACGTCAACACAACACCGAGAACACCCTCAGAAACTAAACAGAACGAAACCACGAAACGGACCCTTGCTCGCCACCAGTCTCGTAGGCGTTACGGAAGGAAGTAACCTACTACATTTACAATTACATTATTTAAAATGTAACTGATTAGAGTAATAAATTACTTGATCGCAAAAGTAAATTAAAAGTTACCAGAAAGTAGTTGATTACTTTTTGAGTTATATTGTTTTTACTTTTTATTATGAAATCAAATACGCATACATTTGTTCGAAGTGGTTACATTCGAACAGATTTCTTGGAACTACCAAAGCCCAGTGAAGATATTTTTTATTTAATCACTCCAGGAAGAGCGCACATAACCATCTTCGCGGGCCTATTGAGAACAATGGAAGCAATTTCTATATAATGTGTTACTTACTTTAGTAATAGAGATAGGCATAAAAAGAGAGAGAGAGAGAGAGAGAGAAGGATTAATAAACAGGTACATGCTGTAAAATATCGGTACAGGAGGAGTAATCAAAGGGGTAAATATTGTATATAAACCCCTTTGATTACTCCTCCTGTACCGATATTTTACAAATTCATGGTGCCGAAACCCGGGAGATAACGAAAAAACGATGGAAAGGCTCAAGAGAAGACGAGGAGTAATACGGTCCACTGTTACCAAGCTTGTCAACGACATTTCCTCAGCATTAGAGCTGACTCCGCTACCAGAAGGTGACATAGAAGAGAAGCTCAACTTCCTTACATTGAAAGAAACGTCGCTACACCAACTAGATGCGGAGATCGCAGACCTCATTGACCAGAACGAAATAGAAGAAGAAGCACAAACCTGTACCACGTACGAAGAGACTATAAGCAACGTTAAAACAAGAACGGCCCGAGCGTTACGAAAACAGCACTGCAACGAAAGAGTTTTTTCTAACAACGACACTGAAGCAAATGACCCTAGAGAACGTCAAGCAAGTGGACCTAACGTCAAGCTTCCACGACTAGAACTTCCAAAATACAACGGAGATCTTGAAGACTGGCAAACGTTTTGGGACCAGTTTCAGTCATCTATAGACCACAATCCAACACTGTCTCCAGTCGACAAGTTCAAATATCTGAAGATCTACCTGGTCGGAAAGGCCGATGCTGCAATCAAGGGGATTCCCGTGACCAGTGACAATTACAGCGTTGCGATTGAACTCTTAAAGAAGAGATTCGGTCAGCCCACTGTGATAGTTAATAACCATCTTTCCCATCTCATGGACACCAAACCAATAAGATCCCCAGAGGACACAGAAGGACTCAGGAAACTCCATGATGATGTAGTGACAAGGATCAGGAGCCTACAAAGTCTAGGAGTGGATGTACATTCTTACGGTGTTCTTCTGCACACCGTACTCCAAAGAGCCCTCCCTTCTGATCTTCTGCTGAGGTACAACCGGAAGCTGGAAGCTAAAGGGCCGTCAGGGGACGGGGAAGACAATCTCACAGTACTTCTTGCATTCCTTGATACAGAAGTTATAACAAGGGAGAAGTGCTTTCAACTCTCCACGCACTCTTTAAAAGAAAAGTTCCGTCCATCACAAGGGTCTATTGTTGACCAGATAAGTTCTGCATCAGCTCTCCCTACATTAGAAAAGGTGAACGTCCACTGCTGTGTTTTCTGTGGCTCTGATGACCACCCGCTGCAGGAATGCACGACACACCTGACATTACAAGAGAAGAAAGAGAAACTTAAACATGACAACAGATGTTTTCGATGTGGAAAACAATTTCACAGAGCAAGAGAGTGTCGAAGCGCACGAACGCTTTCTTGCGCGAGTTGCGGCGGCAGACACCTGACGGTGTTGTGTGATCCAGAATGGGCTGCACTCCGACCATCACCTAACGTTCCTGGAGGGCCTTCGCAGTTCATCGGAATATCTAGAGCGGGATCAAGTAGTCCCCAACAAGTGTTACTTCAGACTGCTAAAGTACTAGCTCCCGCCCCCGCAATGAGCAGCTCTGCTTATTCATTAAGTGACTCTAATGGGTACAAAAGTTGTATAGGCCGTTTGATAACTTTGCCGTATGGCGGCCTTATCGAACAAGATCTCACCTTGCCGTCACGTCCAGGAAACGTTTGTGCTATTCGACCCATTTTCCAACATTGTCGGGGAAGTAAATGTTCATCTACTAACACAAAATCCCCCTCTTTCAAAGTGCGTGACAAGACGGGACGAGAATGGTGGGCAGACCGGAGTTCGTTAAGGTATTCTCTCCGCCATCTATTCCAAAAGTGATCTGTTACCTTTTGTCTGTGCTTCCACCGTCTCTGAATGTCAAGGGAACTTGCACTTACAATACTCAGAGGTTCGCTGCGGGGGAGTGTGGTAAGTCGCTTTCCAACAAGAAAGTGTGCTGGTGTGAGAGGGGATGGTTCTGAAACCTCTGAATATACAAAGGTCAACGGTCTGGAGTTAAGCACTGCTTCGATCTCCGTTAATACCGTGATCAACTCCTCAAATTTCAGAAAACTACGTCCTAAAACCTTTTTCAGGGAAGTTTTCACACAACGAACCATACGCTCCCAAAATCCCCCCCACCAAGCTGCTTTTTCTACTATAAAACGCCACTCAATTCGGAAAGATGCAAATATGGCTGTGACTTCCTCTCGACGTATGTAGTTCCACAGTTCTGACAGTTCACGATTTGCGCGGCGGAATGTCTGTGCGTTATCCGTCATTACCACACGGCAAACTCCTCTGTGAGAAATGAATCGTCTAAAAGCTAGAATAAATGTTTGGGTAGTCAAGTCACTTACAAGTTCGAGATGTACCGCTCGGGTCACAGCGCAAGTAATGATAAGAATGTAGCACTTGCTAACACTGCCACATTCCTTAGAGAAGAGGGGACCCGCGAAGTCCATGCCGGAGATTTCAAAGGGATCAGCTTGGTTCACCCTCATACTCGGTAGCGGTGCGGTTGTTTCGCTAGCTGGCTTGCATCGAAAGCGATCGCAGGTTAGACATTGCTTGATTATTTTTTTTGTAACTTGCCGTGCTCTTACTATCAAGTATTTTTCTCGGAGACTGGTTAAGGTGTCACAAAGACCAGCGTGCAGAAGCCTCTCGTGAGTAGATCTTATTAATAATTCCGTGAACTTATGTGTGCTGGGCAGAATGATGGGATGTTTTTCTTCTATTCTTTGTTGTGTCTTCTGTAGTCTTCCGCCCACTCGTATGATGTCACTGGAGTCGAGAATCGGTGTGAGAGAACTCAAAGGTGATGTCTTGTCAAGAGTCTTCCTTTCTTTGAGGGTAATGAGATCATGGGCGTATTCTTCACGTTGGGCTTGTCTTATCAATGTGATTTCGGCTTCTTTTATTTCGACGGCAATCAAGCCTCCCTGTCTCCTGGTCAATCCTTTGCAGTTGTGTACAAAGCGGAGAATCCAGGCCGTTTCACGTAAAAGGCGATTAAGGTTGTTGTGAGTTTCTAGAGAGATAAGGGGTTCTACAATCAAGAGAGCCGTGCAAGGCACTGTTTGTCTTTGTTCTAAAGATATGTTATCCTCCATTAGCTCATCTTTCATCGACTGTTCAGGCCATTCTCACGATGGTTTTTGTAACCAATGTGGTCCAGTCCACCATATTGCGCTTGACGCCAGTGAAAGAGGAGTAACACCCCTAGTTAGGAGATCAGCTGGATTTTCGGTACCTGGATAATGTCTCCACTGAATAGGATTCGTTAGTTGTTGGATCTCTTCTACTCTGTTCGCAATGAAAGGTTTCCATTTTGACTTCGAACCCTTGATCCAGTGCAACGTGATATTTGAATCAGTCCACAGGATGACGGCTTGAATGTGTATGTGTAAATTCTCGATAAGATAGCGTTGTAACCTAGCGGCTAACAAAGCCCCCATAAGTTCTAGTCTTGGAAGTGTAAGATTCTTCATGGGCGCTACTCTGGATTTGGATACGATCAGACAAGTCGTGCCATGTTTCTCATTGTCGATCTTGAGGTATGCTGCCGTACCGTATGCCCTTGGACTTGCGTCTGAAAACACATGAAGTTCTACGACTGTACCATCGTCCTCGGTGTCTAGGTTTGAGTATCTCCGGGGTATTGTTAGTTCGTGAATAGTTGACAAATGCGAGCACCAATCTACCCATTCTCTGGTGATGTCACCTGGAAGATCGTCGTCCCATCCTATTGCCTGTTCCCAGAGTCGTTGAAACAGAAACTTCACCCTCACGGTCACCGGCGCGATCCATCCAAGAGGGTCAAATATTCTCGCTGAAGTCTGTAAAATGTTGCGTTTCGTTAGCTTCGCAAGGTTTACGAAACCCAGAATGTTGTCAACGTTAATAGTAAGTTGATCGCTGGCCCTGTTCCAAAGAAGGCCTAGTATTTTCGTAAATTTACCTGTAGAGTCGTCAGGTGAAAATTGTGGTTCCTCTAATGATTCGCTTTTATCAAAGATTGATTGTAAATCTTTGTCATTTGTGCACCACTTACGGAGGTTCATGCCGGCTTCACTCATGATAACCTTAGCTTCTTCGTGAAGCACTTGAGCTTGTTTGACTGTTTTCGATCCAGTGAGTAAATCGTCAACGTAAAGACAGCTAGATAAGGTCATGGTGGTTTCTGGAAATCGGCCTCGGACACTCTCCAAATGATGTCGTATAGTGGCTGCAAGGAGGAAAGGGCTGCAGGTTGCTCCAAACGGGATTCTTGTCATTCTCCAGATTTCTGGAGGGTTGTGCGGTTGAGCAGTTCTTGGAATGTCTCGAAACCAGAAAAAGCGAAGAGCGTATCGATCTTCGGGTGCAAGAAAAACTTGTAGAAAAGCCTTCTCAATATCAGCGCAAAGGGCGATCGGGTGCCTTCTCAAATTTAACAGCATTTGCATCAGGTCAGGATTTAAGTTTGGTCCTGCATGGAGGTTTTGATTTAGAGAAGTACAACATGGGGCATGAGACGACGCATCGAACACTATGCGGACCTTCGTTGTCTGTCGATCATTTTTTATCACGGCTCTGTGGGGCAAGTAATACGTTTTTTCACTGTGTTCCTCGTCATCATCAGGTTGAACTCGTTCGGCGAACCCTTTAATAAGGTACTCCCTCACAGCCTTGTCATACTGCATGAGCAGACAGTCATCTCTACGTAGTTTCCTGAGCAATGCAGCTAAGCGAGTTTCTGCAACATCCTTATTGTCTTGTAACAGAGGTTCAGGGGACTTCCACAATAGCCGGGCTTCGTATCTTCCTTCTATCTTCTTCACGGAGGAGTTGAACGATTTTAGTAAATACATAAAAGAGCCACACTCTTGGTCCTTCGATGGTGAGTCCCTAATTCCCAGACTTTCTAGTTCCCAAAATTTGCGAAGTTCTGAGCAGATGTCGTTAGATGCCTCGCCGACACTCATCGTGAACATAGCAGTGGCGGTACATACATTAGAGGCGTTACTCACTTTTACGGGACCTTGCAAAGACCAGCCGAATATGGTCTCCACAGCAGCCAGAGACGAGTTGATACGTTTGATACTCCCAGTCGTTACTTTCCAATAATAATCAGACCCGATGAGGATGTTCACTCCAGGTTCTGGTATTTCGTTCTTTAAGGGAAGGTCCGCCAGAGTCATACCCTTGGACTGTAGATTTTGTATGAGGCTGGTGTCTGTTACGCAGAGAATTTCTCCACAAATCTCGGGGACTTCCAAGGCCTCTATGACAATCTGTGCTCTGCTGTGATGGCTTTTCAGAACAATCTCGACGCGGCGACACCTTCTTTTCGTCCCTTGTGCGGAGTCACCGAAGGCAAAAATAGTGAGGTCTTCTTCACCGACGGGTCGGCAACGGAGCTTTTCTGAGACAGTCCGTTTTACAAAGGAACGCTGGCTCCCCCCATCGATCAGGACTCGAAGTGTTTTCTCAATTTGACCCTTAGCTAGTACTTTAGCAGTCTGAAGTAACACTTGTTGGGGACTACTTGATCCCGCTCTAGATATTCCGATGAACTGCGAAGGCCCTCCAGGAACGTTAGGTGATGGTCGGAGTGCAGCCCATTCTGGATCACACAACACCGTCAGGTGTCTGCCGCCGCAACTCGCGCAAGAAAGCGTTCGTGCGCTTCGACACTCTCTTGCTCTGTGAAATTGTTTTCCACATCGAAAACATCTGTTTTCATGTTTAAGTTTCTCTTTCTTCTCTTGTAATGTCAGGTGTGTCGTGCATTCCTGCAGCGGGTGGTCATCAGAGCCACAGAAAACACAGCAGTGGACGTTCACCTTTTCTAATGTAGGGAGAGCTGATGCAGAACTTATCTGGTCAACAATAGACCCTTGTGATGGACGGAACTTTTCTTTTAAAGAGTGCGTGGAGAGTTGAAAGCACTTCTCCCTTGTTATAACTTCTGTATCAAGGAATGCAAGAAGTACTGTGAGATTGTCTTCCCCGTCCCCTGACGGCCCTTTAGCTTCCAGCTTCCGGTTGTACCTCAGCAGAAGATCAGAAGGGAGGGCTCTTTGGAGTACGGTGTGCAGAAGAACACCGTAAGAATGTACATCCACTCCTAGACTTTGTAGGCTCCTGATCCTTGTCACTACATCATCATGGAGTTTCCTGAGTCCTTCTGTGTCCTCTGGGGATCTTATTGGTTTGGTGTCCATGAGATGGGAAAGATGGATATTAACTATCACAGTTGGCTGACCGAATCTCTTCTTTAAGAGTTCAATCGCAACGCTGTAATTGTCACTGGTCACGGGAATCCCCTTGATTGCAGCATCGGCCTTTCCGACCAGGTAGATCTTCAGATATTTGAACTTGTCGACTGGAGACAGTGTTGGATTGTGGTCTATAGATGACTGAAACTGGTCCCAAAACGTTTGCCAGTCTTCAAGATCTCCGTTGTATTTTGGAAGTTCTAGTCGTGGAAGCTTGACGTTAGGTCCACTTGCTTGACGTTCTCTAGGGTCATTTGCTTCAGTGTCGTTGTTAGAAAAAACTCTTTCGTTGCAGTGCTGTTTTCGTAACGCTCGGGCCGTTCTTGTTTTAACGTTGCTTATAGTCTCTTCGTACGTGGTACAGGTTTGTGTTTCTTCTTCTATTTCGTTCTGGTCAATGAGGTCTGCGATCTCCGCATCTAGTTGGTGTAGCGACGTTTCTTTCAATGTAAGGAAGTTGAGCTTCTCTTCTATGTCACCTTCTGGTAGCGGAGTCAGCTCTAATGCTGAGGAAATGTCGTTGACAAGCTTGGTAACAGTGGACCGTATTACTCCTCGTCTTCTCTTGAGCCTTTCCATCGTTTTTTCGTTATCTCCCGGGTTTCGGCACCATGAATTTGTAAAATATCGGTACAGGAGGAGTAATCAAAGGGGTTTATATACAATATTTACATTTGGAAGGCGTTGATGTCCGTTGAGGCGTTTGTTTGCGATCACGTCTTCATCCTCCTCGTCCTCCCGTTTTTGATTTTCGCGCTCAAGTATTTGTCCTCTTCTTTATCTTCAATGAAACCGATACGAGTTCATGTAAATATTCTACACATGCTGGACTCATCAAAAATCCCGATCTATTAACAAAAGAAAATGTTAAATAAGATAACTCTCTGTTCTTAGTACGTTCTATACAAGAACGTATTAAGAAGGTATCACCCACTCAGCTCTCCAGCTAGTGTGCTGCTTGATAGCTGAGTAGGTGCAATGTTATCTGTTTTTCCTACGTTGTTTTCCATATACCTCTTTCACTATTAACACTGTAGTTTGGAGCACAGCTTCGTCCTGTCGTGTATGTTTCTTCACTTCGTCTTCGTCGATTTAGCTGTTTTCATCATGTATAATGTTCACCAACTCGCCCAATTCGTTACCATACAAGCACGCACTGGTGAATTATTTAGAGTGGACGGGGGGGGGGGGGGGGGGGCGCAGGTCATTGTTGTGCCTAGATGAGGTCAGCAGAGAACGGAGTAGTTTATGCCTTGGCAAAACCGGATCGTAACAACCCGTACACAGAAAAAGGCGCACTCTCGACAGCTTGACTGTCAAAACGTCGCTGAGAGTGATGACAATCTAATCCTTCCCAGGTAGCACAGTAATGTTGGTCCGACATTGGCCTTACATGGGCAAAAACCGGCTTCAATATTGGAAAATATTGGAAGCGCTACCCGATCCAACATGGTCCTGTCATTGAGGCCAACGTTGGGCAATTGTTCAGCCATCGTTCCTGGCCCCATCATTGGTGCCACTGTTGAGCCATTGCAAAATCATTGCTCCAGCCAATGGTGATTCGTCATTGGCAAAGACCGGCGTAATATCGGACAATACTGGAAGTGCTACCTGATCCAACGTTGGCCGTCATTGGTGCTGATGTTGGGCCATAGTTGCACTCGTCCAGCTCTTTGCACTCGCCCAGCTGTTTGCAAATGCACTCGCCAAGCTGTTTCCAAAAAGAAAAATAAACAGACACAGGGGATTGTTTTGAAATCTCCTAGACGTTTATTACATACAGCCAATTCTGTAGACAAGTGCAAACTAAGCAATTTGTAATATATAAAGAGGTACTACTTAGCAGTTATACAACTGAGAAGATTGCAAAGTAAACAACAACCGGGTATTTCTTGGGTAGTGTACAGCATCCTGGCAGCCGGCAGAATTGTTTCCCCAAAATTCTACCGGCAGTCGCGCCTCATTGGCTGTGCAATCTGTTCATCGAACGACGTTTCATCGACAGATCGATTCATCAACACGCGATGTTTGATAAAAAAACTCAGAATAGCTTTTCTTCTTTTGTAATGAGCCGCTGCAGCTTCACCGAGAAGCGGCGTGATTGGGTGGGCTGGGTCGGTGAGCACGTGCCTCAAGAATACACGTGCGACGAAATGCCCCTAGAGCGTGCAATTCGCGTAACGAATGTCGATAACACGTTAATGTCGATGAAACGTGCGTCAATGAAACGTGTATTCACGAAAAGGTGGCAGTGAAATGAGTGATCACGAAACGCAGAGAGAATGAAAATTCTGTATTCTACCTGCAGTTGTGACGATTTCGGAGATCCAATGGCAGGTGACTGCCGCTAGAATTGTGGAGAAATTATTCTCCCGGCTGCCAGAAGATAGACACTGCCTAACTCTAAAGGGCCGCCCACACTAGCGAGAAAACGCGAAAACGACTGCGAGAAACCAGGACATCCGTGCTGCTTATATCGCGTGTCAAGATGATTCCTTGAATTGGATTCCATGCTTCATACGAAGCACAGATGTGCCGGTTTCTCGCAGTCGTTTTCGCGTTTTCTCGCTAGTGTGGGTGGCCCTTAAGAGGTAATCCGGAAGAGTACCCATAGAAAAACGGTCAGTCGCCGCGAAGTAGGTTGCAGCGCACTTACGTTGACGATACCGGACTTGAAAGATGTAATCCGAGATATAGGTCGACACGGGCACTGCAGAACAACCACTCAAACACAAAAACGAGTGAGAAGGAATCTGTGAAGATTCAACACGATGTAGCACACGCTGTCATTTGCCGAACCGAACACTAAACACATCACAAGAATGCTTTTGGCTTCCTTGGAGAAATCGATACTGGTAGGACTTTTCGAACGAGATACTATTTACTACAGAAGCGAAACCCACAGCAGCCCCACAGGCCGCACCACACGCGTAACTAGGTCCGGTCTCCGCAAGCAGATACAAGCAGGAATTCCGGGATAGTCAACGGCTAATGTGTCATCCGTGAAACCACGTGATCACGCTTCTGCCGTTAAGCGCCCACACAGAGCGGAGTCAAGCGATAAAAAGTCTAGGGTTGATTAGTCCGGCGAGTGCGCACCTTCTACCACGTTTTCTGCTTAGGGAGAGAGAGAAACAGAGAGGAGTAGAAAGGCAGCAGCTCCTTCACGTCCAGAAAGGGGGTGCGCTCACAAAGGCTAATTTTCAGGGGCATCCCAACAATGAACATAATAAGAGGATTTCTCACTTGTACCCAGGGTTGATAGTGCAGTGGATGCTATGTGTGGCCTTGGGCTTCAGGCAGGTGCCGTGTTCTGCCTTATCACCAGCTTTGAGACTGTAGTCACGTCCAGTCTTGGGTATGTTATTTTTAAAAACGTAATTCGTTACAGTTAAAGTTACTTTCAGAAAAAGTAACGAAGTTAGCGTTACAGTTACCGCTACAAAAGAGTAACTCGTTACAGTTACAGTTACTTTTAAAAAGTAACGGCGTTACTTTTCAGTAGGGATGCCGCGAACCACCCTAGGTTTGAATTCGAAAGGTTTCGATATTTTCGAACCGAACTGATGTTCAAAATCGAAAGGTTTCGATATTTTCGACCGTACGGAGGTTCGAATTCGAAAAATTCGCAACTTTCAAAAATTGTGGAGTTTCGAATTCGAAAAGTTCGAAGCTTTCACGGTTTCTAAAAGTTCGGGTTCGATTATTTCGAATATTGTTTTACGTGAGGTTCGAGAAATTCGAAGATTTCGAACTTTCCTAACTTGAAAATTCGAGAGATTCGAATGTTTAAATTTCTTTTATCTGAAATTCGAAAAATCGAACGTTTCGAAATATTATAAACATGAAGTTCGATGAATTCAAAGATTTCGAATTTCTTTCTACATAAAGTTCGAAAAGTTCGAAAGTTTCGATTCTCTTTCAGGGCTAATTTTGAAAAAAAAAAAAAAAAAACTTCGAAGGTTCAATTTTTTTGAAGTCCAAGTGCGCAAAGTTCGAGGTCCCGTTTTAATGTTCCGCCACAGTTTCAGTTTCAAATAACGTTTTCACGCCTCACTGGTTTTCACGAAATCAGGTTTAGAAACGTTCGGGTGTGATATTTAGACTGCGCGAAGTTGGTCAGGCAATTAAATGAGACGACGAGTTTCCCGGATGTGTTGGACTATTTGCCAGTGCAGAGTGACGTTTGACCATAGTTCAGTAATTTTGACCGCCAGCCCGGGGTGGTCATTAACGTGCATCACGAAGTAGTGATCACACAAACGCACTGTTTAACGATACTCATCCAGTTTGAAACGGCCAGGGGCAGGCAGGTGGTTGAGGCTCAGAAAAACCTAGAAGCGATCTGGAAAACTGCCTCCCTACCCCCTTGCACGCTGGTAGTAATCGATCGAACGCCGCCCAAGTGACACTGGCATATAGTAAGTTTAGTTTGTACATGATGCAAAACCCTGAGACTGGGAATGAAATTTGAAAGAAAAAGTGTAAAAAGACAGAAAAAAGGGGGCAGGACAACGTCTCAAACTCAACTCAGCTGAAAAGTCAGCTCAGGACAACGTCTCAAACTCAACTCAGCTGAGTTCGAGACGTTATCCTGTCCCCTTTTTTCTTTCTTCTTGCACTATTTCTTGCGAATTTCATTCCCAGTCTCGGGATTTTGCATCATGATCAACATATATCAGCTCGCCTGCACCTTGGCAATTTTTTTGTTTGTGATTGCTTTGGAGGTTTATTTTCCGGGACGGAAGAAACGCCGAGCAAAAAGCACAGAAGCTGATACAACTTGAGGTCGAGGAGCGTTCTACGATACCAGTGGCGTCGGAAGAGGAAAAACGAGAGGCTCCAGTCTCCCCCAGGAAAAACGAGAGGCTCCAGTCCCCGCAGATATTTCGGACTGTTAAAGTAAGCAATGCGGGGAAAGAGGGCATGGTCGAGCTTATTTTAATCCGAAATTATTTAGGCATATGTATAGCTACTGTCGCTCTTCACTGCATAAAAGGTCGCGTAGATGGTCATTGTTAGAAACTCGTTGTCAGAAGGCACTACTCGTCACATGCTCGGTGGCTCGTAAGTTCAAAGCTATGTGTTTTCGACCTAAATAACTGTGCCATTGGTAAAAAATAATAAATAAATAAACATAACAATAAATGCAAAAATGAAAAGCTGGAGAAAAAAAAAACTATCAAGAACCCGCCGGAAGTGTTGTATTCTTACATATTCAGAGGCCCAAAACAATGAAACAACTTTCTCCAACCAAAATGTTTACAGGCCAAAAGAAACACGTCACAGGAACGTGAAATGAGAAAAAAAAATTGTTTTTTGTTTTATGACGTGCTGAACTTGAACAATTTCAGGAATCTTCTGCCATGAGTTAATTTATCCCTCAACGTAAAAAACAAAACAAAAAAACATTATTTTGTATTCTGCAGATGGTAATGATATGCACTGTCTGTGGTGTTAATTTCAATGCGATACCTCAAACAATCTAGACGAAAAAAAATTACCAAGTTTAGGACGTAATTGCCCGTAGATACATGTTTGGATATTTCTTCAAAACTCGTCTTGAATAACAATAATCATATCTTAAGACGACACTTACCTAGGCTATGCATAGATCATTCTTAAAATGTTTAACATCTATACCTTAAATAGCTTCGGCTATAGCGCGCTTCAAATATGGCGCAAACGACAATTGTCAAAAACCCGTCGTCCTTCCTCGCTCCTTCGGGAATCTATTTCTTTAAAACCAAGCATGCCAGATGATTGAAATAAACGGCATTGTTTTTCGCAAGGAATGCGGCACCGCATGTAAAATTGAAAAAAAAAATATTACGAATGTACCTCACTGCTTGAATCCAAATGAAACCGCCTGCCGGTCTTTCGAAGTTCGACGAACTTCGAACTTTTACCCTAAAAGTTCGAAGTTCGTCGAACTTTAGATTTTTAAGGAATCGCAGGTTCGACAATTTTCGAATTCTTTAGATTAATAAGTTCGAAAGTTCGAAACTTATCGAATTTCTTAGCGCAGGAAATTCGAAAGTTCGAAAAGCTTCGAACTTTTTAGTGCAAGAAATTCGGAAGTTCGAAAATCATCGAATTTTGTAGTCTATCAAGTTCGAAAGTTCGACAAGCATCGAATTTTGGAGCGTAATAAGTTCGAAACTTTCGAAAAGCGTCGGACTTCTTAGTTTAATAAGTTCGAAAATTCAACTTCCGTCGAATTTCTCGATATAGAAAGTTCGAAAATTCAAAATCTTTCGAACCTTTCGAACCGCCTGATTCCATCATCGAACCTTCGGTTCGAAAAAAGTTCGCGGCATCCCTACTTTTCAGTTTTTTTTTTCTATAACACGAAAAAATTTAGGAAAAACTAGAAAACGCCCCTCACCAAGTTTTATTGCATAAAATTAAAAAGTATGCTTTTTACTTCATATTGTATCTTAGCAGCAGTTGCTCTCGAAATTAGTGTCTGAAAATTTCCCTCGTTTGATGGCGAACACGTCCCAGCCCTTGCTGAACAGACCCCGCGCAACCAGAGCAACAAGCAAACCCCGCGCAAACCGCGGTAAATTTTGCCACGACAGTTGACATCACGCCGTAGTAGTGGCGCAAATCAAAATACGAAACATTCGCAGTGCCCTCCGTGTGTATTGTTGTTTCATGGTTGATTCACCCGATTAAAAAGCGTTTCCGCAGAAAAACAGACACCGCAACATAAACAGTGCTTCAAAATACTAAGATGTAAGTGTTCAGTCACAAGGTACAAGCGCGTGCGTAAAGATAACTATATCTTTTTTTTTTCATCACATCTACACGTGGCTATATTCGGGTCGTGACACGCGAGAAAGGACGCACTTACAAGTTTGTGCAAGGCCAACTTGACACTCGAAATGTCGGAACAGACAATTTGGAAAGTGCAAGGAATAGCTATGTTGTACTCGTTCAATAAATATTATTCATAAAAAACTGGAAAGTAACGACAAAAGTAACGTCGTTACTTTCATCGTTACATGAGAAAAAGTAATAGAACTACAGTTACAAGCTACATTTTTAAAAAGTAACTCGTTACAGCTACAAGTTACCAAAAAAGTAACGAAGTTACAGTAACGCGTTACTAGTAATGCGTTACTACCCAAGACTGGTCACGTCACCCAAACCGGAGACACGATTGACCTAAGACACGCATAGCGTCTATCCTGCTGTCAGTACCGAGTAGACAGGACAGCCCTATGAAGGGCAGCTTTTGGACTTCCAAAGAAGCTGCCCAGCCGAAAGGTGACCCAAAACGCGGCAAGTATGAATATGCTATGTTTTACACCGTATAACCCACATTATAATTTAAAATGAAGAACTAAGCGCGACTTTTTTTGCGCACGATGTCCACAAATAAATAAATAAATACATAAATAAATAAATTAAGATATATTTTACCAATAAATTTAACATTCTGTGCACACTCTAAGGTTCGCATTTTTAATCTTTAATTTTTTTTTTCGAAAGAGTTACACCATGGACAGCAAATCTTCCGACTTTCAACACACGATCAATTGCAGACGCTCGCAGACGGAAGGTTACAATGCTGCGCGAATGGTTTTTGAAAGATGCTCCATAAGGTACGCCGGGCGCAATGGCCTCGCAACCCTTCGAAGGGCAAAGGATTCGCGGCGACGAAGTAGCGTCTTGAATCTTCGGTAATCTAACGGTGCTCGAGAGTCCCAGGCTCACATTTCCGCAGAGCGAGCGCGGCCGGCCAGATCGAGACTCAGTCGGCTCTCGCTTCGCGAATGCTACGACGTTTTTCTGACTAGACTGATAGCATATGCCAGGCACGTATCCAGGGGGGAGGCCCATGGGGCCCGGGCCCCCCCCCCCCCCCCCCCGAAATCTTCCATTCCCTATTGAAAAAGGCCAATATGAACTCGGCTTATTGGAAATATTGTATTCCAATGAAGTTAATGGAAACCAATAAAAACTTATTGTTATCCGATTAACCCAATACGCACGATGGGAATTCATATCGGAGCACAATATCCCAATATAATATGCGGTTATTGGTATACAACAGGATATTGGAGCACAATACTCCGATAGAACTTGAGGTTATTGGTATACAACACGATATTGGAGCACAATACGCCCACATAATGCGCGGTTATTAGAATAGAATACGACATCGCGTGCATATTGGTGACCAACATGGGCATACTGTACGGCCGCACGATACATAAATATCGGTCGTCGATCACGGGCCCAAAGGAAAATATGATATCGCATGCATATATCTCAGAACGAATACGAAGTTAGCAACATGAATTGCGTCAACATATACCGCGGACTAAAAGGAAACGTAGCACGATATTGAGCGTTCGTAACGCAACATGTGGATATCGGTATGCCCATATATATACGACATCGCGTGAGTGATATCGTAAAACAGCACGAGTTACCATACGGCAATACGAGAGGGAACGATATTGGAGGTAGATACACACAGAACACAAACGTTCTGCGTTGCGAACACATTAACATTGATCGAAAACGCAAGTACGTACGGCTGTTGGTAGGGTACGCAGTACACACAGACTCGCGCGCTTGAAATGCTAGAAACCACCAAACCGTTCATAATAACTAGCTGGAACACCCGCGACCTACCTTTCAAAGAGAAAGCCCAATAACGACGTGCTTATTGGAGTGATCGTTTTTCAACAAATGTTTATTGCAGTTGTTATAATGCAACAAAAGTTAGGTTACCAGTGTTGGGACCCAAATCGAACACGATACGTGACAATGTCGGTTCGCGCGATAAAATAATGAGGATGAACAGGTTTGACAGGTCACGTGCATGTAGTTGCTTCTTACGCGCACAGTTATCGATATTGACCTACCTTTCTGGGTAATCCTACGTCGTACACAAAATTCACGACAACATGCGAGCACATTTCACCCACCACTCTTCGTCGCCTGTTTCGCGAGATTCACACCGTAAAAAAACGACGTGAAAAATACGTGCATTTGCGCCGTCAAACGAAACGTTACAGCCTCGTTTTTTTAGAAGAACCCGCGCGCGCGCCAGCTCGAGTTTCGGAGGCAGGTCGACGAAGGGAGTGAGCCGAGTCAGCTGAGCCAGCCGAGAGGTCGAGCGAGCCGGCGAGCGCAGCCGAGCATGCGCACTACGCAGCGACCGCGACCGCGCCAACCGCGCGACCCGACGAGACCGACGCAACCGACGGATGACAGTTCGACGCGCTTTTGCTCGTGAGCTCCAAGGGAAACCAACGCACTTTCAATCGCTTCGGAAGGTACGTATACACGACTTTATTACTTGCAGCATTGAGTGCTTTCGTATACACGGATCAAAGTAAACACCGAAGGTCAGAAAGGAGACATGAAGTTTTGAAATCGCAGCTCATTTGAACGCATGTGTCCCCTGTTGAAAGCCTCTAGCTGAGTTCTGTTGCAGGCGTCATTTCGACTGCGCGTACTCCGACGTAACGTCAGTCAGCGTTCACGCTCGGCTAGCGTCGCTATCTTGTTATCTCATGTGCGAAGTAGACGTAGAAACCAGCGCCGCGTCTCTTTCGGATATTCAGCCTCCAGCCCCCTTGCTTCGAGCGTGCTTGCCGCCGCAAACCGTTCGACGCACTGGATTCGCGGGCTCGTTCGAAGAGGCGTTAGCTCACGAGTCGCCAAAGTGTTACGGGAGCTTCACTTTACGAAAGTCGCGATCGACGCTCTGCTCTGAGCCCGTACTTTTTTCTTCCCGGGTAGACTATGAGTGCCGACCACTGATCTGTGGTGCCGACTGGCGCCGAACGAAGTTGGGAAACGCTAGCCAGTGAGTCAGATTTTCGTGACGCCGCCCAACTGCCCTGCTATCGGCTGCGCAAAGCGAATAGTGTCAAAAGAAAAGCACGCGGTTCTTTTTTTTTAATCTCTCCGTCGGCCATGTTTCACCTCAGTCAACGCAAAGTAAATCGCGGCTTTACTAGTACGTCGCTTGACTCCCGATCACTGTCCTAGATTGTAGATTGTCTCACTTCAGCGGAACCTCTTTGGTATGATCTTATTCAGATATCGTTACATCTTGCTTTTTCATCTTAGCTGCACACTTCTAGACGACCTTCTACACATTGCACTCCTTGTCAACATGTCGATGGTGCTCGAGACAAATTGGAAGTTACTGTTTGCTCACTCCTTGGTGCACATATTTCATGTTCAACATCAGGTATCTGAAGGAGGCAGCATGAAACCCTGGGTTTGTTCGGAGGTACCTCAACATACTGTATTAGAGCGCCGTTTCGTGTGTTGTAGTTTCGTACAAAACCAAATTGCACTTTGTTTGTAATATACCCTATAACTGTTCACTACAATTAAAGTTGCAATGAAGCATTGGCCACGAGAGGTGACTCCGCCAACGTGGCCGAAAAATTCCTCGCATAATTTTCTCCAGGGGTCATTTTGGATGTTGACAAATTTTCTTGTGAATAATGAGTGTTATTCATATGTGTTTCTTCTACTTTTCGTACAGGTACTTCAGTTACATAAACCCCAGCAAAGGCAGCAAGACAGTCTCATGGGGTCACACCAAGGATAACGGCATTCCTGCTCAAGCCCCGAGTTTCGTCACCGAACTTCACTGAACATAATGGTACATTCCCTTTCCTTAACTTTTCCCTATGAATTGTGTTTTTCTGTTGTTGTTTGTTTTGTTTTTTTTGTAAAAAGGTTAGTACGACGTTTAAACACCCAAACGTTCCTAAATGGTTTCTGTACCAGACAATGGGGTGTCTTAGGCCCGCTTCAGACGGGGCAACTTTTCCAGCAATTTCGGGATTGCTGGCGGGTTGTTCCCTAGATTTCCCTAGATCGACACGAATTGCCGAGATCGGGTCCGGCTCGAAGTGGACGAGCAACTCACACAACTCGGAGACGTTTGAAATGGCAGCAGCCAATCAGGGATGAGATATTTTCACACGACACCGCTGTGGTGGTGATGATGACAACTGAAAACTTAGTTCTGGTTTGAAATGGATAGTTCTTGGAAATAAACTGTTTCAAAAAAATGAGTTAGTATTCTCAGCACAATTTAAAGATATAAAAATGTTTTTTTTTTTTTTTGGATAGAACTCCGCATTTAAATAGTGCAAGAAAAATAAAATTTCATGATGATGATGGCAAGTCGTAGCAATTCGGTTTCTGCGTGTGAACGCGGGCGGGCCCGTTTTGCTGGTGTTGCGACTTCAAGTTGCTGGGTGAAATTGCCCCGTCTGAAGAGGGCCTTGTTGCTTGGTGAAATTGCCCCGTCTGAAGCGGGCTGAGAAGGGCCGCTTCAGACGGGGCAATTTCACCCAGCAACTTGACGTCGCAACACCAGCAACACGGGCCGCCCACGTTCACACGCAGCAACCGAATTCCTACGACTTGCGATCATCATGAAATTTTATTTTTCTTGCACTATTTAGATGTACAGTTATATCGAAAAAAAAACATGTCTTATATCTTTAAATTGTGCTGAGAATACTAACTCATCTTTTTGAAATAGTTTATTTCCAAAAACAGTCCATTTCAAACCAGAGCTAAGTCTTTAGCTGTCATCATCACCACCACGGGGGTGTCATGTGAAAATATTGCGTCCCTGATTGGCTGCTGCCGCCTCACACTTCTCCTAGTTGTTCAAGTTGCTCGTTCGTTTCGAGTCAAACCCGATCTCAGCAATTTGTGCTGATCTGGGAAAACCCGCCAGCAACCTCGAAATTGCTAGAATAGTTGCCCCGTCTGACGCAGGCCTTAGGGAACTGAAATCAAGGGGAGTGGAGCTCTAGGTTCAAGCCCACGTGGAGACATCTTTTTTTTTTTTGCTTTTTTAGTACTGGTATATATATATATATACTTCTTTTTTAGAGTTTTAATTATCGATGCATAATTTACACACTAATTCACATTCAGAAGTGCTTTTATTCACACTCTGTGGCTCTCTAGTGCTTCTAATAGCTTCTTGGTGAGCTATTGCAAGCTCTGCAAAGGGAGGGGCATCTTCCCACCCTTTGCAGGCTGTAAAGCTGTGGCTTGCACAGCTCTAGCAGGTCGCACCTCGCTCACTGGCTCATCACAAAGCACAAGTGCTGCATGAGTCACACCACACCGCAAGGCCATGTACGGTCGGGTCACAGCACTTGGGACCATTCGTCACTGGACTCAGGTATGGTATGATGGCATGGTCGGGGCATGAAGCAGGGGTACAACTTGGAAATGCTGATCTTCATCACATTTCAAACACATTTTTATTACTTTTGTGTCGAGTTGTCAGCATTTTAAGGGTGAGGAAACAAGCAGCAGCGAGAGCAAGAAAAAAAAATTGAAAGCTGTTCTTACTGAGAATCTGATACGAGCACTCTACTCCGTTTCACCTTACGTTGTACCGCAGCGGAGGCTAGAAGTGCGAGCTCATAGCGTGGGTAGCTGCCCTTAATGCACGAGAGCTTGTGCCGCCAAGATCTGCCCCACAGCAAGAAGCTCGTGCTTGTGGCCTTTTCTGCGGTACATATCATAAGGTGAAACAGAGTATAGGAAGCCGCGGAGTATAATTAAAACGATTCTAAAGGTGAATTAGCGTATAAATTATGTGCTAGTGCCTCAAAAATCGAAAAAAAAACAATTTAAATATAATTAATAGGTGTGAAAATATATGCCAGGAGCACTTAAACCAGAACTACACAGTCTGTAAGTTTGAAATTTGACACCTTAAACCACTCGGCCACCACCCAATTTTATTTCCAGGTCGTTTATCGAGGTATATGAATTTCGTTTGCAGCTGTCGGCTGCAAGAGGGATTGCCTTATTTTCATTTACTTTACTATTCCCACCAAATATGACAAGTGACCAAGAATAGAACCTCATTTGTCGGCCGAGGCACTGTGCTCACATCAAGGCAAGCTAGCCTGTCTTGCTGGGCTCATATTTTGTTTCATCACCCGTTTAGGATTCTGTTGTCGCTCATCAAAAGAAAAGAAAAAAAAAAACTGTGACTAAGTGTGACTTGTTCTGGTGTGCAGGTACCCTTAGCAGTAAACTCTGCTAAATGAGGCAAAATATATATTATACTTTTTTAGCAAATATGCATTGTTTTAGCAAAATGAGCCACACTATTTGACTAAGGTGAAACAGAACGAGCCTCTCCACCTCCGTCTGTTTTCATCTCTCGCAGACACTATTTCCTGCTTTTTGTGGTTTGTATCAGACTTTTGTGTCTCTGGTCCGGCCAAATCATTGGTGTTAGACTAAGACTGGGTTCTTTAGGATATGTGCAGGTATTGTTCGCAGCAGATGGCTGCCAATCAGGAACACGAGTTTGTTCTCGGCCACCAAGAGCAAGTATTTTCTAGGTGAGGTATTGCCCGCCTATATGAGTTTTGTGTTCCATTCCTCTTCGATGCCATTTCCTATGTGTAGTGGTCTTGCATTAGTATTTCGTTGTCTCTCTTCAGCAAAAACACCCAAGTTTGGCTACGACCGGGTTCTTTCTTATACTTGCAGGTCTTGGAGGCAAGCACCAGCCATTCAAGGCCAGAAGTTTACTCTTTGCCGCTCATGGCGAGTGTTTTCAAGGTGAGTGATTGATGCCTATCTGAGTTGTGTGTTTCATTCCTCACAGACATTCTACTTCCTGTCTCTATAGTGGCCTTGTGTCCGGCGTTTGTGTCTCTGTCTGGCCAAAGCATCTTTATTAGACTAAGACTGGGTTCTTTTGGATATCTGCAGCGATTCTCGGCAGCAATTGGCTGCTAATCAGAAACACGAGTCGGTTCTTGGCCACCAAGACCAAGTATTTTCAAAGTGAGCTATTGTCCGCCTATATGAGTTTTGTGTTCCATTCCTCTTGGATGATATTTCCTATGTGTAATGGTCTTTCATTAGTATTTCGTTGTCTCTCTTCTGCAAAAACACCCAAGTTTGACTAAGACCGGGTTCTTTCTTATACGTGCAGGTCTTGGAGGCAAGCACCAGCCATTCAAGGCCAGAAGTTTACTCTTTGCCGCTCATGGCGAGTGTTTTCAAGGTGAGTGATTGATGCCTATCTGAGTTGTGTGTTTCATTCCTCACAGACATTCTACTTCCTGTCTCTATAGTGGCCTTGTGTCCGGCGTTTGTGTCTCTGTCTGGCCAAAGCATCTTTATTAGACTAAGACTGGGTTCTTTGGATATCTGCAGCAATTCTCGGCAGCAATTGGCTGCTAATCAGAAACACGAGTCGGTTCTCGGCCACCAAGACCAAGTATTTTCAAGGTGAGCTATTGCCCGCCTATATGAGTTTTGTGTTCCATTCCTCTTGGATGCATTTCCTATGTGTAGTGGTCTTTCATTAGTATTTCGTTGTCTCTCTTCTGCAAAAACACCCAAGTTTGGCTACGACCGGGTTCTTTCTTATACGTGCAGGTCTTGGAGGCAAGCACCAGCCATTCAAGGCCAGAAGTTTACTCTTTGCCGCTCATGGCGAGTGTTTTCAAGGTGAGTGATTGATGCCTATCTGAGTTGTGTGTTTCATTCCTCACAGACATTCTACTTCCTGTCTCTATAGTGGCCTTGTGTCCGGCGTTTGTATCTCTGTCTGGCCAAAGCATCTTTATTAGACTAAGACTGGGTTCTTTTGGATATCTGCAGCGATTCTCGGCAGCAATTGGCTGCTAATCAGAAACACGAGTCGGTTCTTGGCCACCAAGACCAAGTATTTTCAAAGTGAGCTATTGCCGCCTATATGAGTTTTGTGTTCCATTCCTCTTGGATGCATATTTCCTATGTGTAGTGGTCTTGCATTAGTATTTCGTTGTCTCTCTTCTGCAAAAACACCCAAGTTTGACTAAGACCGGGTTCTTTCTTATACGTGCAGGTCTTGGAGGCAAGCACCAGCCATTCAAGGCCAGAAGTTTACTCTTTGCCGCTCATGGCGAGTGTTTTCAAGGTGAGTGATTGATGCCTATCTGAGTTGTGTGTTTCATTCCTCACAGACATTCTATTTCCTGTCTTTATAGTGGTCTTGTGTCAGGCTTTTGTGTCTCTGTCCGGCCAAAGCATCTGTATTAGACTAAGACTGGGTTCTTTCGGATATCTGCAGCAATTCTCGGCAGCAATTGGCTGCTAATCAGAAACACGAGTCGGTTCTCGGCCACCAAGACCAAGTATTTTCAAGGTGAGCTATTGCCCGCCTATATGAGTTTTGTGTTCCATTCCTCTTGGATGCCATTTCCTATGTGTAGTGGTCTTGCATTAGTATTTCGTTGTCTCTCTTCTGCAAAAACACCCAAGTTTGACTAAGACCGGGTTCTTTCTTATACATGCAGGTCTTGGAGGCAAGCACCAGCCAATCAAGGCCAGAAGTTTGCTCTTTGCCGCTCATGGCGAGTGTTTTCAAGGTGAGTGATTGATGCCTATCTGAGTTGTGTGTTTCATTCCTCACAGACATTCTATTTCCTGTCTTTATAGTGGTCTTGTGTCAGGCTTTTGTGTCTCTGTCCGGCCAAAGCATCTGTATTAGACTAAGACTGGGTTCTTTCGGATATCTGCAGCAATTCTCGGCAGCAATTGGCTGCCAATCAGGAACACGAGTCGGTTCTCGGCCACCAAGACCAAGTATTTTCAAGGTGAGCTATTGCCCGCCTATATGAGTTTTGTGTTCCATTCCTCTTGGATGCCATTTGCCTATGTGTAGTGGTCTTGCATTAGTATTTCGTCGTCTCTCTTCTGCAGAAACACCCAAGTTTGACTAAGACCGGGTTCTTTCTTATACGTGCAGGTCTTGGAGGCAAGCACCAGCTAATCAAGGCCAGAAGTTTGCTCTTTGCCGCTCATGGCGAGTGTTTTCAAGGTGAGTGATTGATGCCTATCTGAGTTGCGTGTTTCATTCCTCACAGACATTCTATTTCCTGTCTTTATAGTGGTCTTGTGTCAGGCTTTTGTGTCTCTGTCCGGCCAAAGCATCTGTATTAGACTAAGACTGGGTTCTTTCGGATATCTGCAGCAATTCTCGGCAGCAATTGGCTGCTAATCAGAAACACGAGTCGGTTCTCGGCCACCAAGACCAAGTATTTTCAAGGTGAGCTATTGCCCGCCTATATGAGTTTTGTGTTCCATTCCTCTTGGATGCCATTTGCTATGTGTAGTGGTCTTGCATTAGTATTTCGTCGTCTCTCTTCTGCAGAAACACCCAAGTTTGACTAAGACCGGGTTCTTTCTTATACGTGCAGGTCTTGGAGGCAAGCACCAGCTAATCAAGGCCAGAAGTTTGCTCTTTGCCGCTCATGGCGAGTGTTTTCAAGGTGAGTGATTGATGCCTATCTGAGTTGCGTGTTTCATTCCTCACAGACATTCTATTTCCTGTCTTTATAGTGGTCTTGTGTCAGGCTTTTGTGTCTCTGTCCGGCCAAAGCATCTGTATTAGACTAAGACTGGGTTCTTTCGGATATCTGCAGCAATTCTCGGCAGCAATTGGCTGCTAATCAGAAACACGAGTCGGTTCTCGGCCACCAAGACCAAGTATTTTCAAGGTGAGCTATTGCCCGCCTATATGAGTTTTGTGTTCCATTCCTCTTGGATGCCATTTGCTATGTGTAGTGGTCTTGCATTAGTATTTCGTCGTCTCTCTTCTGCAGAAACACCCAAGTTTGACTAAGACCGGGTTCTTTCTTATACGTGCAGGTCTTGGAGGCAAGCACCAGCTAATCAAGGCCAGAAGTTTGCTCTTTGCCGCTCATGGCGAGTGTTTTCAAGGTGAGTGATTGATGCCTATCTGAGTTGCGTGTTTCATTCCTCACAGACATTCTATTTCCTGTCTTTATAGTGGTCTTGTGTCAGGCTTTTGTGTCTCTGTCCGGCCAAAGCATCTGTATTAGACTAAGACTGGGTTCTTTCGGATATCTGCAGCAATTCTCGGCAGCAATTGGCTGCTAATCAGAAACACGAGTCGGTTCTCGGCCACCAAGACCAAGTATTTTCAAGGTGAGCTATTGCCCGCCTATATGAGTTTTGTGTTCCATTCCTCTTGGATGCCATTTGCTATGTGTAGTGGTCTTGCATTAGTATTTCGTCGTCTCTCTTCTGCAGAAACACCCAAGTTTGACTAAGACCGGGTTCTTTCTTATACGTGCAGGTCTTGGAGGCAAGCACCAGCTAATCAAGGCCAGAAGTTTGCTCTTTGCCGCTCATGGCGAGTGTTTTCAAGGTGAGTGATTGATGCCTATCTGAGTTGCGTGTTTCATTCCTCACAGACATTCTATTTCCTGTCTTTATAGTGGTCTTGTGTCAGGCTTTTGTGTCTCTGTCCGGCCAAAGCATCTGTATTAGACTAAGACTGGGTTCTTTTGGATATCTGCAGCAATTCTCGGCAGCAATTGGCTGCTAATCAGAAACACGAGTCGGTTCTCGGCCACCAAGACCAAGTATTTTCAAGGTGAGCTATTGCCCGCCTATATGAGTTTTGTGTTCCATTCCTCTTGGATGCCATTTGCTATGTGTAGTGGTCTTGCATTAGTATTTCGTCGTCTCTCTTCTGCAGAAACACCCAAGTTTGACTAAGACCGGGTTCTTTCTTATACGTGCAGGTCTTGGAGGCAAGCACCAGCTAATCAAGGCCAGAAGTTTGCTCTTTGCCGCTCATGGCGAGTGTTTTCAAGGTGAGTGATTGATGCCTATCTGAGTTGCGTGTTTCATTCCTCACAGACATTCTATTTCCTGTCTTTATAGTGGTCTTGTGTCAGGCTTTTGTGTCTCTGTCCGGCCAAAGCATCTGTATTAGACTAAGACTGGGTTCTTTTGGATATCTGCAGCAATTCTCGGCAGCAATTGGCTGCTAATCAGAAACACGAGTCGGTTCTCGGCCACCAAGACCAAGTATTTTCAAGGTGAGCTATTGCCCGCCTATATGAGTTTTGTGTTCCATTCCTCTTGGATGCCATTTGCTATGTGTAGTGGTCTTGCATTAGTATTTCGTCGTCTCTCTTCTGCAGAAACACCCAAGTTTGACTAAGACCGGGTTCTTTCTTATACGTGCAGGTCTTGGAGGCAAGCACCAGCTAATCAAGGCCAGAAGTTTGCTCTTTGCCGCTCATGGCGAGTGTTTTCAAGGTGAGTGATTGATGCCTATCTGAGTTGCGTGTTTCATTCCTCACAGACATTCTATTTCCTGTCTTTATAGTGGTCTTGTGTCATGCTTTTGTGTCTCTGTCCTGCCAAAGCATCTGTATTAGACTAAGACTGGGTTCTTTCGGATATCTGCAGCAATTCTCGGCAGCAATTGGCTGCTAATCACAAACACGAGTCGGTTCTCGGCCACCGAGACCAAGTATTTTCAAGGTGAGCTATTGCCCGCCTATATGAGTTTTGTGTTCCATTCCTCTTGGATGCCATTTGCTATGTGTAGTGGTCTTGCATTAGTATTTCGTCGTCTCTCTTCTGCAGAAACACCCAAGTTTGACTAAGACCGGGTTCTTTCTTATACGTGCAGGTCTTGGAGGCAAGCACCAGCTAATCAAGGCCAGAAGTTTGCTCTTTGCCGCTCATGGCGAGTGTTTTCAAGGTGAGTGATTGATGCCTATCTGAGTTGCGTGTTTCATTCCTCACAGACATTCTATTTCCTGTCTTTATAGTGGTCTTGTGTCAGGCTTTTGTGTCTCTGTCCGGCCAAAGCATCTGTATTAGACTAAGACTGGGTTCTTTCGGATATCTGCAGCAATTCTCGGCAGCAATTGGCTGCTAATCAGAAACACGAGTCGGTTCTCGGCCACCAAGACCAAGTATTTTCAAGGTGAGCTATTGCCCGCCTATATGAGTTTTGTGTTCCATTCCTCTTGGATGCCATTTGCTATGTGTAGTGGTCTTGCATTAGTATTTCGTCGTCTCTCTTCTGCAGAAACACCCAAGTTTGACTAAGACCGGGTTCTTTCTTATACGTGCAGGTCTTGGAGGCAAGCACCAGCTAATCAAGGCCAGAAGTTTGCTCTTTGCCGCTCATGGCGAGTGTTTTCAAAGGTGAGTGATTGATGCCTATCTGAGTTGCGTGTTTCATTCCTCACAGACATTCTATTTCCTGTCTTTATAGTGGTCTTGTGTCAGGCTTTTGTGTCTCTGTCCGGCCAAAGCATCTGTATTAGACTAAGACTGGGTTCTTTCGGATATCTGCAGCAATTCTCGGCAGCAATTGGCTGCTAATCAGAAACACGAGTCGGTTCTCGGCCACCAAGACCAAGTATTTTCAAGGTGAGCTATTGCCCGCCTATATGAGTTTTGTGTTCCATTCCTCTTGGATGCCATTTGCTATGTGTAGTGGTCTTGCATTAGTATTTCGTCGTCTCTCTTCTGCAGAAACACCCAAGTTTGACTAAGACCGGGTTCTTTCTTATACGTGCAGGTCTTGGAGGCAAGCACCAGCTAATCAAGGCAAGAAGTTTGCTCTTTGCCGCTCATGGCGAGTGTTTTCAAGGTGAGTGATTGATGCCTATCTGAGTTGCGTGTTTCATTCCTCACAGACATTCTACTTCCTGCCTCTATAGTGGCCTTGTGTCTCTGTCTGGCCAAAGCATCTGTATTAGACTAAGACTGGGTTCTTTTGGATATCTGCAGCAATTCTCGGCAGCAATTGGCTGCTAATCAGAAACACGAGTCGGTTCTCGGCCACCAAGACCAAGTATTTTCAAGGTGAGCTATTGCCCGCCTATATGAGTTTTGTGTTCCATTCCTCTTGAATGCCATTTGCTATGTGTAGTGGTCTTGCATTAGTATTTCGTCGTCTCTCTTCTGCAGAAACACCCAAGTTTGACTAAGACCGGGTTCTTTCTTATACGTGCAGGTCTTGGAGGCAAGCACCAGCTAATCAAGGCCAGAAGTTTGCTCTTTGCCGCTCATGGCGAGTGTTTTCAAGGTGAGTGATTGATGCCTATCTGAGTTGCGTGTTTCATTCCTCACAGACATTCTATTTCCTGACTTTATAGTGGTCTTGTGTCAGGCTTTTGTGTCTCTGTCCGGCCAAAGCATCTGTATTAGACAAAGACTGGGTTCTTTCGGATATCTGCAGCAATTCGCGGCAGCAATTGGCTGCTAATCAGAAACACGAGTCGGTTCTCGGCCACCAAGACCAAGTATTTTCAAGGTGAGCTATTGCCCGCCTATATGAGTTTTGTGTTCCATTCCTCTTGGATGCCATTTGCTATGTGTAGTGGTCTTGCATTAGTATTTCGTCGTCTCTCTTCTGCAGAAACACCCAAGTTTGACTAAGACCGGGTTCTTTCTTATACGTGCAGGTCTTGGAGGCAAGCACCAGCTAATCAAGGCAAGAAGTTTGCTCTTTGCCGCTCATGGCGAGTGTTTTCAAGGTGTGTGATTGATGCCTATCTGAGTTGTGTGTTTCATTCCTCATAGACATTCTATTTCCTGTCTTTATAGTGGTCTTGTGTCAGGCTTTTGTGTCTCTGTCCGGCCAAAGCATCTGTATTAGACTAAGACTGGGTTCTTTCGGATATCTGCAGCTATTCTCGGCAGCAGATGGCTGCCAATCAGGAACACGAGTTTGTTCTCGGCCACCAAGGAGCAAGTAGTTTCAAGGTGAGCTATTGCCCGCCTATATGAGTTTCAGCATTCGTCAAGGAGCGCAAAATCAAAGCCCGGGGGTTGGCCATTGCAAATATTTTGACTCGGAAGCACATAGGAAGGAAGCTTTACAAAAGTATCCACCTGCCTCAACAAGTGAAACCGAAACTAAAAACGTGGGTTCCATTTAAAAAAAAAACAACATTGTCAGCCCGAGTTAACTCAGGGGCAGCACGGAGCAAACAAGCCACGGTACGAGTATGCTCGGTTCAGGCTTTTGTAAGGGTGGTCGATGACTCGGTGTCTTCTAAAAAATATTTTTTTGCTAAAAGTGTGGTGGTCGAATATTCAGGGATGGGCATTGAGTCGTGATGTTAAGGTAAAAATTTCATCCACATCCTCGGATTCATGTGCCTTGGCCCCCTAGCGAGGGGGACAAGGCCTTCAAAATTTTATGTTCGCAAAAGGGGTGCGTCAGTATTTTCGTCTCATTTTACATCAGGCCTCTCAATTTACAATGCACTATAAATAATATGCCTAAGATTCATTTAGGTGTACTTCCTCTCAGCAAGTATATGGATTATGTCTCAAAAGGTCTAATCTGATGTTGACCGCTCCTCGGGTCTCCACCGACGATTCATCAGAACGAGACCCAACCGGGACACTAGGGAGGAGCGGCTGAAGCAAGGGAGGCTACATATACGTCAGCTTCTTGCTGACAAGAAGTGAAAATAGATAGATGGTGGGTGTTTCATTTGCTATGCCTTTTGGCATGCACATTCTGTTTATTATGTTTCAAGATTTCTGTAGAGTTCAATTTGAACTATTGTAAAATGCCGAGCTTGCGCCCAGATCGCAGAAGCGCCTACCCCCTGTTTTCGGAACGACCCATCCACCTGCTTTCAGCCATGCTCAAAATATTAAAAGAACACATCAACTGCCCAGGTGCCGTGGCGTCCTTGCCACAATAGTGATGGTCGCGGAGTTGACGGATCCGTGCCTGGCACAAGTCATGGCATTGCCTTTGGGAACCAGGTAATCGAGATTAGAGAAGTAGCACAGAAATTGGATGCAAGCGGCGAAGGTGAGCAGAGTTAATGGAAAACAAGGATGAAGGGGGTTTCGTCGCATGAGGCATCTATCACCCGTGCATGTAATTTTGAGTGTGCTGAAGGCGGGTACTCAAACAAATTGTTACTTGTATGTAACTAATCGCAAATCTCTCTTGCAGTTTCCACGGCCCACAAGCCAGCAGGCGCCAGTTCGTTATCGTTCAAAGGTGAGGATTCGAGATTTTCTAGTTTGCTCTGAAGCAGCAATACTGAAGCCAGACAAGCGGTACGGCATATTTAATTGACGGAGCCCAGAACAACTGGGGACGCTGTATTGCAGCAAAACAAGCTTCAGTGAAAGCTGAAGCTTTGCTGGAGGCGACAGAACGTGTGCCCAGTTTTGTCACAAGAGGCATATTATTTAGGAAAAGCGACGGAGAGGAAAAAGCCAAAGAATCACACTGCTGGACTTTTCCTCATTCGTTCAGCTGGTATTCAAGTAAGGATGTCAAACCAACCGGCTCAGCTCCTGGCAGGCATATTATGTCACGCACATGTAATTTTGAATAAATCCGGCTTAGTGTGCTGTAGGTGGCTGGTCAAAGAAATTGGTACTTGGACGCAATTAATCGCAAATCCTTCTGGCAGTTTCCACAGCCTAAGAGGCAGCAGGTGCCAGTTTGTTGTTCCTCAAAAGTGAGAATTCCAGATTCCCAAAGCAGGAATACTGAAGCCAGACGACCGGTACAGCATTTTTAATTGACGGAGCTCAGAACGACTGGGGGCTTCTGCATTGAAGCTTATTTCTCTGTAATACACGCGGGAGACATTGACGTGTTCCCAGTTACGTCGCAAGAGGATATCTATGTCCCGCGCATGTAATTTTGAATCTTTCCGACTTGGTGTAGTTTACGTCGCTACTCAAAGTAACTGCTACTTGGACGCAACTAATCGCAAATCTCCCTTCCAGTTTCCAGGGCCTGCAAGCAAGCAAGCACCAGTTCGTTTTTCCTCAAAGGTGAGCATTCCGGATACTCTAGTTTGGTGCGAAGCAGGAATAGTGAAGCCAGACGAGCGGATACATATATTTAATTGACAGAGCTGAGAATGACCCGTGGCATTGTCATTGAAGCTTATTTTTCCGCAATCAACACAGACATAATTTTGAATCTATCCGGCTTAGTGAAGGATTGCTTCTTGTCGCGAACTAATCACAAATTTTTATCTTGCAGTTTCTATGTGACTGCAGCTAGCAGGTGCTGTTTTCATTAAAAGGTGAGGATTTTACATTCTGTTTTCAAAAATCATGTTTTTGAATGAGGGTCCTAAACAATTAACTTTCTTTTGCAGTAAATGCCAGATCCTCCAGTTCAGGAATATGTTAAATATATTTGGTATGGATAAATCCAGTGTTTTGCTTCTTTATTCATAATTTGACAACAGCAACATTTTTTATTTCATCACTCAGAAATACACACAAGGAGAGGCTGCGTTGCAAAGAAATGTCATGCTGAACGTGATATTTCAACACGTATAGTTTTATTAGTAGCCGATAGAATATATTGGATTCCAATATCCATAATACGCTAAGTACATTGGAATCGTAAACCCTTATTGGATCCCCATACAACACATGGGGATCCAATAAGGGCTTTTACGACATGGGATTCCAATATTTTTAGCGTATTATGGATATTGGGATCCCATAACAAACCCTAATACAATACAATAAATGTAATGTTTTCCAATACACTAAAAGGATATTGTTTACCAATATCCATAATACGCTGTTCATATTGGGGTTTTCCAATAGGGGTATAGGATTCCAATGTTTTTAGCGTATTATGGATATTGGAATCCCATAACAAAGCCTTATTGTAATACAATACAATAAATGTAATGTGTTCCAATACACTATCCATATTGTATTGTAATACAATAAAATGATATTGTTTACCAATATCCATAATACGCTGTTCATATTGGGGTTTTCCAATAGGGCCTGTCGAATGGCGAAAGTCGGCAGGGTTCGTGAGAAAACACGGGGAACGGTACTCCCGCCCCCTTCCAGGTGCTCGATCAATGCGCGCAGCTCAGGATCGTCCCGTTGACGACGTGCCATGTCGTCGGTGTTGACTGCTCCTAGGAAGCACTCGTCGTCATTGTCGTCGCTGCAGCCGGAAGGGGTTTCGACGGGGGCTCTGGACAGGCAGTCGGCGTCGCTGTGCTTGCGGCCTGACTTGTAGACCACTGTCATGTTGAACTCTTGTAGTCGGAGACTCCATCGAGCGAGGCGTCCTGACGGGTCCTTGAGGTTCGCAAGCCAGCAAAGCGAGTGGTGGTCCGTCACCACGCGGAACGGGCTCCCGTACAAGTACGGACGAAACTTCGTGATTGCCCAGACGACCGCAAGGCATTCTTTCTCAGTCGTGGAGTAATTTTTCTCCGCCTTGGACAGTGTCCGACTTGCGTAGGCGATGACTCTCTCGATGCCTTCTTGCACTTGGACCAGTACTGCGCCGAGTCCCGCGTTACTTGCGTCCGTGTGAATCTCTGTTTCCGCATCCTGATCGAAATGACCAAGTACAGGAGGAGTCTGGAGTCGTCGTTTCAACTCGTCGAATGCCTGCTGCTGCTCCTCGCCCCATTTGAACTTCTTGGCGTCCTTCGTGAGGTTTGTGAGTGGTGCGGAAATTTTAGCGAAATCCCGAACGAAGCGTCGATAGTAGGCACAAAGTCCAAGGAATCTTCGCACGGCCTTCTTGTCTGTCGGCGCTGGAAATGCCGCGACGGCGCGAGTCTTCTCGGGGTCCGGGCTTTGTTACTAACCACGTGGCCAAGAAAGTTCAGTTCGTCATAGGCGAACCGGCACTTTGACGGCTTGAGTGTGAGTCCGGCGGTCTGAATGGCTTGGAGAACAGCTCGGAGTCGTCGCAAGTGCTCGTCGAAGTCACTTGAAAACACTACGACGTCGTCAAGGTAGACGAGACAGCTCTGCCACTTCAGCCCTGCCAGTACTGTGTCCATGACACGCTGGAACGTTGCCGGCGCCGTGCATAGGCCGAAAGGCATCACTTTGAACTCGTACAGGCCATCTGGCGTAACGAAAGCTGTCTTCTCTCGGTCCCGTTCGTCGACTTCAATCTGCCAGTAGCCGCTCTTCAGGTCCATCGATGAAAAGTATCGAGAATGGCGAAGGCGGTCTAGCGTGTCATCGATTCGGGGGAGTGGATAGACGTCTTTCTTCGTTACCGCGTTCAGCTGCCGGTAGTCCACGCAGAACCTAAGCGTTCCGTCCTTCTTCCTAACCAGCACGACTGGAGAGGCCCACGGACTGCTTGAAGGCTGGATTATGTCGTCGTTCAGCATTTCTTCCACTTGCTGTTGGATGACCTCCCGTTCTTTTATGGAGACTCGGTACGGCGATCGGTGCACAGGGAGCGCGTCGTCGTCGGTGACGATGCGATGCTTCGCAACGGTGGTTTGGCGCACCTTCGACGACGTCGCGAAGCAGTTGCTGTATTCTGCGAGGTGGTCACTCAGCTGCCGTCGTTTCGGGCCTGGAAGCTTGGGGTCAATGTCAAGCTTCGCTGGCGGCGTAATGTCTTGCTGAGGTGGCGATGATTCTTCATCAATCGCGGTGATTTCGGCGGAGTTCCAAAGTTCCTCGACGTAGCCCACAGCGGCACCTTTTGTGAGGTGTTGCGTTTCTTGTCGGAAGTTTGTCACGAGGACCACGGTGCGCCCATCCTGAAGTTTAGTCACTCCTCTTGCGACGCCTATTCCTCTTCCCAGGAGCAATTGAAGGTTGCCTTCAAGATCAACTTCGCCGCAGGTAGCTGCATCGGTCACGACGGGTACGACAACACTTGATCGCGGCAGCGGGTTCACGTGGGCGGCAGCGACTCGGACGGCGGCTGACGCTGTTTGGGGTTTCTCAGAAGGCGGAACAGGTTTGCGCAGCCTTAATCTGTTCTCACCAAGGTCGATGACGGCGCCGTATTCACACAGAAAGTCCATGCCGAGAATGACGTCTCTGGAACAGTCTTGTAGAACGACGAACTTCAGAGGGCACGTCTCACCGTGGATCTCGACGCGAGCAGTGCATCTCCCGACTGGTGTAATGAGGTGTCCTCCGGCGGTTCGTATTTGAGGTCCATCCCACGGCGTCATGACTTTTCGAAGGCGGCGGGAGAGCCTCCCACTCAGAACGGAGTAGTCTGCTCCGGTGTCGACGAGTGCCGTCGCGTCGTGGCCGTCGATGATAACGTTGAGGTTGTTGGACACCGAAGCAGGAGCGTCGTTGCGATGCGCAGTGTCGGGAAAGTGGGAGCGCTCCGTCGTTCTTGGAGGCTCTTTACTTCGGTCGTCTTCAGCAACGCCACCTCCAGGCGTTGCCGCGCCTAGTTTTCCCGGCGACGCAGGGGAGACAGGCTCTCTCGGCGGGGTCGTGGCGCTGGAGACGCTGAACGTTGTGGTGACGGCGAGCGAGATTCACGGCGGAGAGACGGCACTGAAGAGGGCGAGCGTCGAAGGTACTCCTCGATATCGCGAGGGCGTTCGCCGTACCTCGGGCGTGGGTCGTTCGGGTGGAAACCACGCAGCCCAAGTCGACGGTAGGGGCAGCTGCGGTAGATGTGGTCGGCTTCCCCGCAGTGGTAGCAGAGCGGGCGTCGGTCGGCCGTTCGCCAGACGTCGGTCTTCCTCGGCGTCGGGTGTTCAGTGCGGACGAACTCGGGTTGCCCTTCCCGACGTCGGAAAGTCTGTGGCTCTGGTAGGACACGTCGAGGTGGCGTCGAATACTGCTGGGCAGCTGGCGCCGGTCTCCGAGCTATGGCGGCATAGGTCAGAAAAGGCTCCTCGGGTACTGCTGCGCTGGCAGGGGCCTCAGGATGGAATGCCCGCTGAACTTCCTCGTGGACAACTTCGGCTATTGACAGCGAGGCAGGCTGGGGGGCGGCAGGCAGGAACTTCTTGATTTCTTCCCGAACGACGTCCCGGATGATGTCACGGATGTCCGGGATGCTGCAGCTGGACGGCGAGAGGGCAGCGAAGCCGGGAGGTCTCTGGTAGTGTGAGGCCCGTGCGTGAAGGGCGCGTTCGATGTTGGTGGCCTCAGTGATGAAACCTTCGACGGTGGTAGGCGGGCTCCGCACGAGGCCTCCGAAGATGTTTTCTTTCACGCCCCGCATTAGGACCCGCAACTTTTTTTCTTCGGAAGCGTTTGGGTCGGCGCGGTTCATGAGGCGGAGAACGTCTTCAACAAAGCTTGTGACGCTCTCATTTGGCCCTTGGTGTCTTGCTTGGAGAAGATCTTCGGCACGCTGTCGTCGCTGCTGGTTGGCAAAGGTGCGTCGCAGCTCGGCCTGGCATTCTTACCACGACGAAATCGACGCTTCGTGGTTCTCAAACCAGGTGCGTGCCGTGCCTTCCAGAGCGAAGTAGACGTTCTGAAGGCACTGCTCCGGTGTCCATTGGTTATGGCGGGCCACTCGTTCGTAATGTTGTAGCCAATCCTCAACGTCCTTGTGGATCTCCCCGTGGAAGGGCGTCGGAGTCCGGGGTGGGACGGGCAGGTATACGACGGCAGAAGCGGCCGGGGTCTTCGACTGGTTGGCCATCGTCGTCCTCCTTGTTTGCCTGGTCTTTGGTGGTAAGGGTCCTAATTCCGGGGGTAGGCCAAGGTTCCGGCGGCTTGATCGGATCCCGGTCTGGTCTTCGTTCGGTTCTTGGGGGCTTGGCGTCGGACTTGCACTGCGGGCCCTCGGAGGGGTACGCGGCAGGGGCATGCGGTACCCCGCACCTCCACCAAAATGTCACGAATGACGAGGTGACAAAACAACGGAATAACTGAGAAAACTGAAACGTTTAATGGGGCGAACTTGTGCCCAGAAATAAAAGGAAAAAGAAAATAACAACAGAGCGTCGCGGGCGTCGAAAGCGGCGAAGCAGCAGGATCGAACGCTGAGGCGAAAACTGACTACGGCTCGCCACGCGGAGCCCCTTTTGTACACGCGTGGGGTTCTGGAAGAATCGGCGTAGAAGGTTCTGCGTGTAGAACATTCTGACCTCGAGTAAACAACACGGTTCTCGAATTTACCAGAACATTTACGTCAGAGTCCACAAAAATGCGTCCCGGCGGCCAGGAATCGAACCCTGGCTTTCTGCGTGGAAGGCACGCGCGATAACCGTTAGGCCACGAGCGCGCTGCCTGCTTGGTCAGCTGCGCCCGCGGCAATGTACATCCTTAGTCATAGAAAATCAGGAACTTTCCTTTTCACAAGACTGTAGTCTATGTATGTGGTGGCAACCACATAGACTACAGTCTTGGAGAACACCAAGCCTATATAATTTCAGGTTCTAACTGACATCTATCGAGAATCACTCCTCTGGTAGCATACCTCTTGACTTAAAGGGGCCCTGCAATAATATTTAAGCGTCTACTTTTTTTGCGGTTTCCACATCTCTTGGGGTTCGGGCAAGCCAGCGGGCACGGAGAGAGCGACGGGGGGATATTGCCTGGGGTGGTCACCTTTTTAACCCTTTATCCAAATCAGTTGAAATTTGCTGGGTAAATTGAACACTGTATGAAAGGATAACCTGCCAAGTTTCAGCATTATACACCTATTCTATGACATACTAATTTCCTCAAATTCCAGATTTAAAGGGGCCTCGTTGGGAAATGTATCGTTAAAAAATATATAACAGGAATTAAAAAAATTCTTGCTTTAATGTGAAGTACAATGCACACGCTGCAAGTTAAGGTAAAAATCAATTACAAAAGCTGCAATTCCAAGGGAAAAAACACACCTAACAACAAAAACAATAATTTTGAAATTTTTGTGTTTTAGAAATACTTTGTTTTCATATTGGAGTGAGTTTTTTTTTAAATAAAAAGTATGTTATCTTGTTCCCCACAAAATTTCAGCCCAGGAGGACCCTAAAGGAAGTCTTTCCATATTTAAAATGTCAAATGATAAATTTCCTAAGATGACAATTCCTGCCAAAAAGTGAAACTGAGAAAAATGCATTTGAAGTTTCAACTTGAGGTTTCTTTATTTTCAATGGGTCCCAGGAGCTTAGAATCCTCCTGGAGCATAGGTGGCACCCTCGCCATCCAGGCTGCGCTGTTCCCGGACGATAGCTTCCAGCTTGCATCGCTTCTGGCGACGTGTCGAGTGCCCTGACCTTCGCCTTGGCAATCTTGCCCCGAGTTGCCTTGGAGGCATGCTTCGCCTGGTGGCTACCAGGAGCAATGTTCATCTCCTTGAGCACCCTTTCAAAACCTCTAGGACCGAGATTAAACTCGAGCACGGCTAAAGCAACAGCCATCTCCACAGTTTGCAGCGAGGCAAATTTCGTTTTGGGACAGCGCTTCCAGATGAGGGCATTGAAGCTCTCGTTTGCATTCTGCGTTTTCATGCGGGATCATCGGATGAGCAATTCCCGCTGCATCAGCCTGTTGTAGATCGAAACAATCTCCTTGGCGACATCCTTCAGGAAGGCTGGTCGGTGGGGTCGTGGTGCTGGAGACTCGCCTGCTGCCTCCAGAGCCTTGTGGCGGTTATAGTGGCACCATGAATCCTCGCACTGTGGACAGGCATTGTGACGGGGCTCCGGGTCTGTGGAATAGCTACGCAGGAGGCTGGCGAAGACAGCTTTCTGCATCTTGGGGACGTCGGGAGCGTTGTCCTTTATAGCGCACGCATAGTAGCTTGTCAGCTTCTTCATCACCACGTTAGTGAGTTTTCCTTTTCCGCCGAGCCCTTTTTTTGGTCTTCTTGAGCTTTTCCATGCCCGCATACATTCGCTTGGCCACATTGTTCACACAGTCTTCTTTGTGTATTTCTTTGTCGTACAGTTCGAGACCAGCTATGTGCGTAAACGCCTTGCTGTCGCCGTCGCACAGGACGGCAGTGATGTGATTGCTGCGCCAATTGCGCCAAACTGCGCCAAGGGGCTGACCCTGCTACATCCTGCTACATTTTGCCAAAATATGGGAAATCTGCGCCAAGCCTGCGCCAAAAAACTGATATCGGTCGCCTTTCAAAACCGGGACTAAACTGAGCACCGTAATTGAGCATGCGTGTGTTATGTGGCGCAAGCGGTCGCCCGTCACAAAGTGCCCTGCATCAATTGTCCATCCGGTCTTGCATGGTTCTCCCGCCGTGTCGCCTTTCGCGCTCTTGTCGTCTCGTGAATCTCGTCTCGCGTCTTTTTTAAACATATTTTAAACGATAGATGTGGGTGTGTGTGGACGCTCCGACGATAGCGTGGCGGGTACCAGCCATGCCGTCAAGCTGTGAAACGAAACCACGTTTTTACGTGGCGGGGGTGACTCTGTGAGCTGAAGCACTCGCTCCTGAAAGCCACGGCCGTAGGAAAACTATAATTGGTCCCTGCCTTCCAGTCACCATGGTCGCGCGACGTTTGGTATTGCCGTCCCCACGTCGCTGCAGATATGGCGCTTTCTAAAATGAAACTAAGTACCGCCGCATGTTCATCAACATTTCCGTTCTTTCTTAAATCATATGCTACTACAAAAATCCCTCTTAGACTGAAAGACTGCTGTGTCGAAGTATTGATTGCGTAGGTCTTTCTCGGTGGGCTTTCTTTCGAGGGGGACCCCGGTACGTGAAAAATCTGCCGCGAAAAAAAGTTTGTGAAGAGAAGTGAGCTAAAGCGAAGAAGACAATGTCTGGACGCTGAACCCGCACAGCGCGCTTGTTTGTCTCGAGTTCAGTCGTTGCATAAAGCGCTCCAAGAACTTTCTGACCCTGGCTCGCAATGCCTTGCATCGATGCGCTCAGGTTGTTTTTTCTGTGTGTTTGACGGTGACAGCGCAGGGAAAACCACTTAAACAATCATTTAAACACCTTCCAGTCTGGCCTACATACTCTCTACCACATGAGAGTGGGACCGAATATACGAATATACAGCCAGACTGGAAGGTGTTTAAATGATCGTTTAAGAGAGCAATTTTATAACACCCACCGAGTCGTGGCTGGACACCTGGGAGTCCATTGTCGCGATTGTGGCTGTGTAGCCCATTTTGAAAATTGTTCTGTGATCGGTAGAAGTCGAAACGCATTGACAAGAGAAATAATGGAAGCGGAAAGGATAGCACAGCTGAAGGACAAGTGTGTCAGTAGTCCTTCTATAGCGCTGTCAACCAAGGAGCTTCAATTTCTCTCTAAAGGATAGCGATGAGGGAGAGGGACGCTGTGTAAAAGTTTTTAGGTTATATATATTTTTTCGTTTCTTTATATTTTTTTCTCTTCTTTTACTGTTCGTTTCCCGTGTATTTAGAACTTTCCTTGTATGTCGTGCTACTTCTTCTACTTATACCGTTCGAAAAGTCAACCCGGACGTTGAAGAGAAAAACGAAGTACTCGAATACACAAGAGTTGTAAGTTCAGCGCGTGTGCTTGTCTTCCTGAGTGTATGGTGTGAGAGTGGTTTTCCCTGCGCTGTCACCGTCAAATATGGTTCACCAACTCGCCCAAGCATCCATCCTTTTCTGTGTGTGTTTAGCTTGTACCTTGTTTGCCGGCCTGGCAAGCACGCGCCGCTGGACTATTTTTCGTAGTGCTCGACAGTTACATTTTGCATACGATTTTGGGAATCAATAGACCTATTGCTAAATTACCCAAGCATCAAGGAGAATGATGGGAATGTATGGACACGCGCCACACGCGCTCGCCTTCCCCGTATAAAAGATTCGAAGTAAAACACCAAAATAAAGCGTTGACAAGCGCGCGTGCAAATGCCATTTGTTTTAGACATTTGCTTTAGAAAAGCTACTATACTTCGTTTCACCTTATGTGCGAGCGAAGGCAAAGCTGGAAGCGCGAGCACGAAAGCTCCGTGCGTTCAGGCTTCGCACCAGCGCGCGAGCTGGGGAGAAACTCAAAAAGCGCTGGTCTCGGGCTTCTAGCTTCGGCTTTGCTCGCAGAGAAAGTGAAACGAAGTATACTACAGACGCCAGCACGTGCAGCGCGTGTAACTACACTCAGAGCGTGCTCCCTGGCGCTTGGGAATTTCGCAAAAGGTCTATTGACGACGGAGCGGTGTGGCATGATTTTGGTTTCGATCGAACAGCCGTTGTCTCCGCTCGCACGAAGCACGCGCAACTGCAAGCCTCTCAAAGTTGCCCTCGCGTGCATGCGAACATGATTGCACGACAGAGGCACCAGCCGGGACGCTTGCAATCCATTGTTTTACGTTTGCTTACTTTTGGCGAAAATCTGGCACGTGTAAAACCACAAGCAGCGAGTTCCGTCACACGTCACATCAGGACACTACACAAAGTGTCCTTCGTTTGTTCAGCACTTAAAACGAACATGTTTATTTTTCTAAGAATATCTGCTCCAAAAGCCACTTTTGCTGCTCCGAAACACTGTCTTGGCTGCTCCAAAAGCCGCTTTTACTGCTCCAAAACACTGTTTTGGTTGCTCCGAAGGCCGCATTTGCTGCTCCAAAACGCTGTTTTGGGTGCTCCGAAATGTGCTCCAAAATGGCTTAGGCCAATCACATCACTGGGATGGTGACATATTGCATTTTATGCCTCTCGACAGACCGACTGAAGATGGTTGCTGCAGCTTGCACCTCCATTGCATTCGATGAACCCTCATAGTTCTTTTGGAAGGTTTTCCGATGCGTGTCTGCCCACTCCTCGAAGCCTTCGGTACCTTCCTTAGGGCCCAGCTGGCACCCATGACAGTACTTGCTTTGCACTGCGAAGTCGATCACCAAGCCGGTCTCTAGTTCAATTGCGACACCGACTCCGAACTGTGACGTGTGTCCACGTTTATGCCACGTTCCGTCGTAGCTGATACACACACCCAGAAGATCGCTCTCGGCGCTCGTGCCCTCCATTGCCTGTGCTTTTCTGACAGCTCGTGCAGCCTCCTCCATTACTTGGGTCGCCGCCAGCATCGCGGCATCGTGCACTTTTCCCGCAACCTTCTGGTAGGACTTCACGTGCATTGGGGGCGGAGCATTTAGTCCCCCAAAGAGATTCAAGAGCTTTGTAAAGCTAAATCTGCAGTCTCTTCCGACGACTCCAAGTCGCATCACGAGTTCGTTCTGTCGCGACTTGCCAATTGGTGGCGAGTGCGGTGCCGCGACGATGTCTCCGCAGGACGAGCATCCAACAACAAACAGAAGATCGGCACCAGTCCCTCTTTCTTGCAAGCTGAGCTCCCCTCCATGGCACTTGGGACACAGTAGAGCGTCGATTAGTCCTTGCACGGCCGACACATTGATTAGGCGATAACCATAAAGAGGCTCTTCAGTGGGAGCGTCCGCCATCTTTGCGTCGTCCTCATTGCACTTGAGCAGATCGAGCTTTCTCTCGAACGTTGTCAGCAGGCACTCCGCAGAGACCGGAACATCCTCAGCATTTGACGTTGAAGCAATAGACTCCGACGCGTGGGGGCTAGTTGAGCCAGTCGAACTCGAAGCTCGCGACGACAGGGATGGTGACGGCGGTGGCAGCGGGTTGGCACTTTTTCGGGGGCGTCCTCTTGTCACGCCTCTTCGTTTTCGAGATCGAGAACGCCGGCCAAAGCTACCGCGAGTGCTCGCTTTCGTGGCAGGCATTCCTCGGTAGAAAACGAAAGAGCTGCCGGAGCGGCGGAGTAGCGATACGATCAGGAGAGAAGCTAGCTGACCAAAGCGAACAAACCGAAAAAAACAAACCGTGATGTCACCACTGCGGCCAATCGCGAGGCCTTTTTCGGTTTTCAACCAATGAGATCGAGCGTAGCATATTAGGAGCGTCTTTTTTCCGTTTTTTCTGCTTCGATGTTTGGGCTCTCCCAGGCCACAGATACCCTCTAACGCAGAAAGCTTTTCACGGCAAAAAACTAGAAGAAATGGCGCTTCCAACGAGGGTAAAATGATTCGCCTTCGTCGAACGAGCGCGGAGTGGGCTTAGTTCGAAAACACCGCATTTTGCCGTTGTCTCGCTCAGTGGGGCATCGCGCGTGCTCGCGACCGTGCTGAAAATATTTTTTTTGTGAAATAAATCCTGCATATTTCTAAATGAAACTTCTTGACACTATGCTTCGAAAGTTAATGAACCGAAAATAAACTTTTTTAGAAACACATTTTTTCAAAAAAAAATTGAAATTTCGAGGTCGTATCCCCGTAAATATCAGTGCATCATATTTTAACCGGACGACGCGGAAACCTCCTTCACCTACGGGGGCGACCCGCGGTGCCGAAAACGCGCGATTTGTGAAGTCTTTGGTCCTGGCCTTACTACTGGTCAGAGCGGCTAAAAGCTTCTTTTTAGTTGAAATACAAAATATAAGTGGCTTGAACCGTTTTCATATATTTATGAAAGTAGTTTTTGTTCAGTATTTTAGATCAGAAAAGAAACAAATGCAGTTTATAAAGTAAGTAAACAAGAAATGACCCGTCGACGTACCCGCCACCAAGCGGTGGAAAGGGCGGCGCATACTAGAAAGGGGTAGTGGGGTCAGGCACCGATGAGCGGTGAGCGTAGAAAGGTCTCCGATGTACGTGGCGGCGCTGCAGTCTTATACCGGCTCGAGGATCCGACCGGTTCCGGGTGTTCCGAAGGCCTTCGGCGAGCAGATTTGGCTTGCGGTTTGGCCGTTTGGCGGTATGGCAGCGCGAAGTGGCTCCCGCTCTGAACTAATCTTTACCCCGTGTTTGCTGCCATTTGTGGCCAATGAAGTGTCATGCCGAATTAGTGTTCAATAGCGCAGCAAATGCAATGAGAGCCGCCCTGGCTGCCCGCCTCATACAGCCTATCCAGAACATGCTTTAGCGGCGCCCTCTCGAGCCGTCGACATGGAGTGCGGCAGCCATGTGTGCTCGCTGGGCTCACTACCCCACCTCTAGTTCACGGCCACTCAAGCGACCAAGGACTTCATGAAGGAGGTTATTTTTTGCTTTTGTAATTTTAATTTGCCTATATCTTTTAAAATAAAGTGACATTCAAGAAAAGAAAAGTTTCATTAAGTTACTACGATCAGTGCACTCAGGTTAAGTGCAAATTAAAAACCAGTAAAAAAGTCCTTGCAGGGCCTCTTTAAAAATCAGCCGTGTAATGGACCTTTTCACTTACCAACGGCACCAGGCGGTGGCTGCACGAACTAAAAATCGAGGAAGTGACCTACCTGCGCTACCAATCGATAATGGGAGCTACGCTACCAGTTTCTTCGCTCTCCGAGCAGCGGCGCGTGCCCAACGCGACTCTAAAGAGGGGGATCTGTGGCGTCCACCCAAACGTCATGTTTTTCTTTCCGTTCACTTTCTTTTTTTGTGTAACACAATTATATATATGTTGCAATTACGTGTTCTACTCGCTAATCGACAGCCTCCTTCCGAATTTCCTCGATTTCTAGTGCCGACTTCCGCCGCTTGGCATCGAGTGCTCGCGCGTGCGCAGAACGCTTCTCGGAAAAGGTCCATTCCTGTACATAGGTTCGGAGATAGAAATTCACCTCACAATTATTGTTCTAGATCACTCAGCCTATCTTCGAAAGTCGTTAGATACATTGAGCCTAATATACTCCTAAACAAAAACAAGCACAGATTTAGAAAGACATTATCATGCAAAATACAACTTTTGTGATTCATACCTGACATTCAATTTAATTTGGAACGTAAACAACAAAGTGTTGCTTTATTCAGTGGCGGAACTGCTGCGCCAATTGTGCCAAACTGCACCAGAACGAATAACCTGCTACATGCTGCTCTAAAGGCTGTATTTGCACACAATTTGTGCCATGTCTGCGCCGAAAGGGAGCTGTTCCCGAAAAGGAAACTGAAAGTGTCTGGCACGTGACAAACGATGCCACTGAAAGTTGAGGGAGTACAGTTTTTTTTTTTTTTTTTTTTTTTTGATGCCTAAGTACTATGTGCGAAGAGTGGGCCTGCGTGAATATTCTAATTTTCTAATAGTAGTTTCAAATAATACGTTGATATTCGCTTCCAAATGAACTGCAGTATTCATACGTTTCGAAGTGTTGATTGCGGCGGGTTAGCCCCCCCCTGAGTGCGCTTCTCCTCAAGCACAGGTGCACTGCGGAGAGCAATACCCGTGGAGCAGACACAGCGATCTCGTGACTTGCTTCGCTGCAGCTCATTCGCGCGCTTAGGCGAAAAGCACATGTTGAAACTAGTATGGTGCATGCGCACGCCTAATGTAGTAAAAAACAACAAAAATATTTTGGGATTGTTAATATTACATTGCAGTAACTGTGGCTATATGCAAAGGTATATGTTAGAGTCCATTGCAACTCACGAAGGTAGGCCGAGGGTAGGACGGGCAGGGGAGGAGAAAGCAGACGGAACACTAAAGAGTTAAGTAGATTTCCCCCTCTCTTCTCCAGCGTTCCGTCTGCTTCCTCCTCCCCGGCCCGTCTTACCCTCGCCCTACCTTCTTGAGTTACAACGGGCTGTAGGCAGCAATGTTCTAAAAACCTGTGTTCATTATTTGTTCTTTTTTAAATTCCGAATCAAAAATATATTTTATACATAGGCAGAAAATTTATAAATCCCCTGTGTTACGTATGGCTGGGCTCCTTTATATGTTTAATTTTATGTCAAATTTGTTATTTACTTGCCATGCCAATGTAGGTACTGGATGTATAAATATAGCTAAATTTAATTTAACTTATGAGTGGGCAATTAGGAACAGCCTTCGTGAGTCCAGCTGATTTTTTGTTTAAGCATGATGTAACAGTAGTAAAAGGCATAGAGAAAGGTGCAAAAAGTCTTCAGTATTCAATTAAAAAATATTCGGCCAAAACAACTAGTATTACTATTCATTCTGAATTTGCTTCAAACCCAAAATTTATTATTTGCACATGCCTAACGAAGAGTTATCGGTTTTTGTTCGAATGGTGCTCACATCGATTGCAATGAATAGCTGGCGCTACTCGTGATCGGTTAGAGTAGCTATGTGCTCCGCTTAGCTGCTTTATGAACAGCAGCAGGTCGAATACGAGCGAGGGCAGTGTGAGACACATTCAGCACAATAGTGTCCATTTGATGTTAAATTCGCGACAATTACGTCACCGTGATAGAACCCTCTATAAAGTATCCAACAACATATTTTTACGTCAAACACAGACCTAAGATGCCATCGGTACTCCTAATAGGTTAATTGAGAAGACATCTACAAAATTGCTGGTGTATGCTTGTCCAATAAATAAATAAATAAATATCTGTACAGGCCAGGTCTTCTGTAGGCTGTGGGGATTCCTAAGGTCTCCCTTCCCCGATGGCTGCGATAACGGCCGCAGGTCAGAACACTCGGCCTCCTTCGCCGTGAGCTCTGACCTGTTCGTGAGGCGGAGGGCCGCCTGGCTTGGGGGGCTCTCCTCTCGCTCTCTCTCTGGGGGACCGATTTCCGTTCCCCCGCTCGGATGCGGATCACTGTTGACAGGCGAGGAGGTCTCGCCTCTGGTTTTCCCGCTTTCGGGAAAGGGACTCGTCCGCGTGACCGCGAAAGAGATAGGACGTGTGTCGGCGACTTCTCCGATGCTTCCCCTGTCTTGGCTCTCCGGAACCCCGCGTCTGGCAGGTAAGGACCTTTTCTTACCTTGCCTGGCGCGGGAGGCATTTTGGATGGAGACATTGTAGTTCATTTTGAGTGTTCTAATAAATGCTCTTGGACACTGTCCTTACTCTGGTACGTGTGTCTTCTCTTCCGCTATATTCGAGAGAGTGAGACAAGGTAGTCGATCATTGGCACCGACGGAGGTAATTTATCGAACCGACCCGCAGTAATGTAGCCCTAAACGTCGTCTACATTGCCGCGGAGATGTGGGGAACCGCGCTACTAGGTTTGACGTCTCCTTTGAGCTATCGCCGCTGTTGAGACAACCCTTTGGTTACTCTATCGGTACCTGTGTTGGTAGCAAGATCCCACAAGGCATAACACTTTAGTCTCCCAACGCTTCAACAACTACAATCTTTCCTATGGGCTAACTTTCGAAGAGATTGTATAAAATTCTCTGACATGAAAGCTCAAAATTGTCTGCTCCAAAAATGGGAATCTGCTCCAAAACCCATTTTCAGGGGTGGAATGGCTGCGCCATTTGCGCCTTTTTGCGCCAGATGCATTTGTCTGCGCCATCCTGCGCCATTTTGCGTAATCTGCGCCACAGCCAATACCTCGCGCCACTGTGCTCCAAATCGCACAACGTGCGCCAAAAAAAATATTTTTGTCTTGGTTTCGGTTATTATCGACTCAATTGGCAACAATGAGCGCATTTAGCTTGGTCGGTCTTGCAATTTTTTGTTCCGTTTATTTCCCCTGTGTATCTCAAGTCGGAAGCGCGCGAAAAAACTCGGGGGTAAGATTCCAAGTGCTACATCACCTGCGACTGGATTCTTATTCTTCAACCATAAACGGTTAAGGAAGTCAGCCGAGGTGAGGTTGAGTCGTTAAGCGTCAGATTGCCTGAGGCTCTGCGGCCTGGGTTCCGGGAGTCAGCCAGTTGAAAACACATTAGCAAAAGATTCCTTTTAGTGCTTCATCATTAGAATTTGGAACCGCATTCCTGCTAGAAAAATCGTGATTTGATTGAACTGAAACGCGGTCCGATCCGAAACCTTGCCGGCCATCAGCTCTCGCGCAAGCGGTATATCTGCTCGGCGTACTTTAAATCTTGCTCTGGCTCATCACTTCGAATACGATAACTCCGTTGATCGTAGTCGACTGCTTCGATATTGAGTTGTACAATAGGATAAACTCGAAATTTGTTGCCCTGCTCCTCCGCGCAACTACACATCCGTTGCTTATGCGCGTCACATGGTTCGCACATATAATTACTACAGTAATCCCTCGTTATAACGAAATCGCTTTTTACGAATAATCGCATTTTTCGAAGTTTGACGCAGTCCCGATCGCAACGCATGCATTTTGAACCGGATTATCCGAAGTGTATCGACGGCCGGACACGCTTATTACGAAGGACGATCCTTGCGAATTGTTGCATTTTTCGAAGTCTGACGCGGTCACGATCTCAATGCATGCATTTTGAACCGGATTATTCGAAGTGTTTCGACGGCCGGACATGTTTATTATGAAGGACGATCGGGCGAAAGTACAGTATGTAAGCCAGCGCAGCCCTTCGAAGAGGTGTGCAAAAAGCCAGCAGCTGCGAAAGGTATAGACCTTTCCAATGTTTATAAAATCACAGTCCAGCGTGCGATCTTCACAGCCCAGCACGTGCGTGTTCGTCGCTTCGGAAAGCGAGCAAAGCACGCGCCACACGCACGAACGCTCAAAATGGCACCGGCCACAAGCTCGTTTTTGGAAAGGTCTATATCGTCCGAGGAGCGCGGAGCACGTGCCTTTGCACGAGGAGTGACTCGCGCCCACTGAGCCGCGACGCACCTGCCCGTCGCCCGGCGCCATTCCGACTTGTCGAGTCAAGGGAGCAAAGAAGGTCGGAGACGAGCTCTGTGCGCGCAGAGAAATGCGACTGCGTCGGCAGCGTGTTGAGCGACAGTCTGTGGTTCGATACCTCACACGGTGCCCGTGGTGCCCGCGGCAGCCCGCGGCCCGGCGCCCGGCTCTCGTCGGAATCAAGTCAGGGAAGCGCATCCCCTGCCGGCGCCCACCTCTTTAAAAGCTCCGTCTTACGAAACCGTTTAGTACAGCCAAAGCTACAGGATAGAGAGAGAGAGAGAGAGCGTATGCCAACCTGCTCAAGAGGAGACAAAGGAAGAACGAGAGTGGGGGGTGGGGGTTGAGATGACTGGGATTCTCCCGTTCCTCCTTTCCCTCCCCTGTAGCTTTGGGTTGACGGTGGTGTTGGGTTGACTCGCGACGCGCGCGATGCACGTGTTTGCGAGCTTGAGTCGACGCTGCATTTACGGATCGCGTGCGCGTCGAGGCAGTGCCTTTGATATTGTGTTCTGCATTGCGAAGGCAGCACAGCCCGTCTGCCGCGTGTACGGTAGCTGCGTGAAACCTGCTCCACTGCTGATGGCGCCTCCAAAGCCCGCGCGGAAGTGTTTGACCCTGGAACAGAAAGTCAAGCTGATCCGAGAAGTGGAGAAAGGTAGTCGACCGAAGTTGGAAATTGCGAAAGAATTCAACATCCCGGCATCGACGCTGTCTACCATCCTCAAGAACAAGCAGGATGTGCTGGGAGGGTTTCAAAAGAGCTTCTCAAGCAAGAGAAAGCGCGTCCGGGATTCGAAGTATCCCGAAGTCGAAACTGCACTTCTCGAATGGTTAAAGAATGCCAGGGCCGCCAACTTGCCCGTCCATGGTCCCGCATTGACTGCCAAAGCCGAGGCGCTGGCCTTGCGAATGAACAAACCAGAGTTCAAGTGCAGCAACGGGTGGCTCGAGCGATTTAAGAAGCGGCATGGTGTGACTTCCAAGACGATAGTTGGCGAAAGTGGAGCGGTCTGCCAGGACACCGTGGACACGTGGCGAAGGCATCGCCTCGCCGAAATTCTGGAGCAGTACACGGACAGGGATATCTACAACCTCGACGAGGCAGCGTTTTTCTACAAGATCTTGCCCAAGCGCACTTATACGCCTGCAGGTGGCTCCTCGTCCGGAGGCAAGCAGAGCAAAGAGCGCGTCAGTGTGCTGTTTGGAGCGAACGCTACGGGTGACCACAAGCTTCCCCTGCTGATATTAGGAAAGGCTGAGAAGCCTCGGTGTTTCGGAACGC
>JABSTQ010008901.1:0-27788 GCA_013358835.2 Ixodes persulcatus
GCCATTACATATTTCTTTTTCTGGAAATATTTGGGCATAATTGAGCTTTAACTTACAGTTAATCACAAAAAGTATTTACGTCTGTCGCAAAAAAAAAAATTTTTTATTGCCTCTACGAACACATAAAGTTCACGTCTTCACTGCCGTCAGTAGTCCGTAAAATCCTCCTCGGAATTCAGCTCCAAATCTTCGGATTTGTCTCCACGTCGTAGTCCTGGTCTTCTGGATCATCTACCTTGAAAAACATATGCTCCGCTTTACTCGGAAAGCTCGCTTTGTTTGCCTAGTCTTTAGCGCGTCTTCTTGGAGGCACAAACGACGTACACATAGTTCGTCAACTTCAAACTTCCCTACGGCGGCTCTTTTGCCATTTATTTAGCGAAGGAAAAAAAAAACCTCCTCCCTATAATCGGCTGGATAGCTCACATATTTGCCCATGGAGATGTAGTCGCTGACAGGAAGACTGTAACAACACGAGTGCTCTAGCGCCACAAAGCTGATGGCGTTTTCCAACCTTCTTCAGATAACTGGTAATATTATGAGGGTAATTTAAATGTTTAATACACACGGGTAATTTTAACATATACAGCATTTTTTTTAATTTTAATCTTTAAAATTTCTTAAAAAAGAAAGAAAAACATTAGTGCTACATTGATGCGGTTTGTGCAGATGAGTTATACGGGCAAGATGACAAATATAGGGAAATAATCGCGAATATTAGTCGGCTGATTAAGTAAAACTTGTTAATTAATTAATTATTTTTAATTTTTGCAAATAGACATATAGTTTCAATCAGAAGTTTGCTGAGCATCGTCGAAAACCACTAAAGTAACTCTTTTTAGGAGGATATAACGCCGGGGCAGCATTTTACGGCGTTCTGTGAAAACGCTCCGTTTGGGCGCGTTTCTAGATTTCGACTTTTATCGGAGCGCATCTTTGGGCCCCCGGTCCTGCTCCCAATGGTCGCGGAGCGAAGCCCCCCCTCGCCTTCCTCGTAGAATGGAGTAAAATAGGGCGCACAAGCGTTGCGCGTTTCAGCCGCTGGAGAGCAGGACCGCGGGCGTGTAAATGCGTTCCTAAAATAAACCGAAATCTGGAAACGCGTTCAAAAAGAGCGTTTTTACAAAACGCCGTAAAATGCTGCCCCGGTAATATATTCTTCTAAAAAGAGTTGATTTAGAAATTCGAGGATGCTCAGCAAGTTTCTAATTCGAACTATATGTCTATTTGTAATAATTCAAATTTAATTAACAAATTTGGCTTAATTAGCCGAATGATTGTTGCGACTATCTCAATGTACTATGTCCCCCTGGCCATATAACTCACCTGCACAAGCCGCATAAGTGTAGCTTTCACTTTTTTTTTTTAAATAAGTCTGGAAGGTTAAAAAAAAAACACTCTATATATGTTTCTTTTGTTGTTAGGTGTTAGGGAGCTAGGGGTACGGTTATTACAGGAGCGCGGCAATTAGACGCGTGTACATGCTACATTTCTAAACAGATTTCAACTGGCACATCGAACATTGAAACGTGTCTTCAGCTCCCGAACTCTTCAAGGGTAACAATTAAGTTCGCAATTTCAAAAATATCATCGGAAAAAGCTCAGCAGAGAGTGGCGCAGCTAGAATCATTCCATGCAGAAAAGGCCCCCAGTTCATAAACGACTTTGATGCGAAATTCCGAGACGCATGCACCACAGAACAGGGGCGAGCCGGCAAACTTGGGCAGCTTTTAGAATTCGCACCGCCGGGATGCAAAATAGTGGCCATGCGCCCGCGTTGGAGTGATGGCTAATTGGAGCTCAGAGCTGACACGGTGCAAAGAGCGCCTGCTGCAGCCTACACTCCGTTCACCGCTAGCAGACAGTGGGGCGAGAACTACGAACTCATTGGAGGCCAGCCATTCGTCTACCTATTGCCACGTGATTAAACTGTCGACCATAATCACGCGCAGAGAGCCGCGTCAGGCGATGAGAGGAAGGCCGTTGGTTAGTCTAGCGATCGCGTAGGAACCCATTGCGCAGTCATCATTAGGGGAAACGAAGTGTCGATCTTCTCGGAAATTTCCTCCGACGAGTGAACGGACCAACTTGGGCGAGCTGCCTTTTGAGAGGCCAATTTGGAAGTCACGCCTTTCGGCTCGCCTGGCAATGAGGGTGTGCAAAGCGCGTGCCAGCTTTGTGCGCCTAATTCCTGTCGGAAGCCAAGCGTCCGAGCGGATAATCGTTTTTAAAGTAAGACTTACGAAAAAGTCTCCGAGGCCAAGAGGGTGCCTCAAAGCCTTCTGTTTGCTTTTTCACCTCTTTCGAGTTTAGTCGTGTTGATCCGGTGTATTCGACTGCGATTTGTGTTTCTAAAACCAATGACACGGGATGTAAAATCTTTCTTTTCCTCTACTTTTATCACACCAATTGCTTGTCTCGAAAAAAAAACTAATGAAAAACGTAACAAATGCACTTAAAATGAGCCACTTCTTCATACCTCTTCCGCCGAAAAGGTTATAGAGCAAGCAAGAACGGCAGAAATACTGACCCCTTTCTTTCTATTTTTGTGTTTCTTTACCATTCCTTCCGACTTTTCTCCCGACAATTTTATGATCTAAACGAAGGAACTCCAGTGACGTCCTGTCTTATTCATTTCCTCTAAGCTGGACGTTAAAAACAACAATAGATTGCGAATTTAACGATGGCTTTGTTTAAATCCTTCGTAACCCTGCCGGATCCGCCGGCGGAAAGGATGACTTAATTAGGCGAGCCCGAAATGGCGCCCAACGTTAGGAAGGACCGACAATTTCGAACTTTTAATCTTGCCTTTCTCCCGAAGAGGTTGCATATGCTTGTCTGAAAAGAGCCCTGCCTCAAAGATGGCGATTTTGGTATCGCCAACTTTGTGCCCGGTTTAGTCACCGGGATTTATCATTTTTGTTTTAACCTTTCTTGCAACACACACGCGTTGCGTTCCCAAACGTATACATAGAGGGAATTTCCAATGCCACCTTTTTTCGTTTCAAAGTAAGGCTTTTTTTAAAAGTTATTTGCGGCTGGTTAGTTCGGTAGGGCGGGCGTCTGTACGTTAGTTCCAACGTTAAAAAGAAGATTCCAGCTAAACTCATAGAGCAACGCATCAAATTGCCATACTCGAATTGCGCGATTTGACGGCATGCAAAAATTTAACGTCAACTCGTTGAGACAACACGTCAGCAGGGGCCAAACAGAAATTTATTCGATTTCGAAGGAGACTGGCGGTTGATTGAAGCATGACTTAGACCCCTACTGTGTAGTTTAGTGTGTGTTTCGTGCAGTGAACGCACCTCAGATAATTACGTTCGCGTTAATTAAATGAGAAAATCAATTATATGTCTTAATATTTATCTCCATTCATGTCCCAAATGTTTGGATATGTTTCTGTCATGGTGCATCTCACACGTACAATATGGCCTTAACAGACACGAAATCGGGTCAATTTCTGCCATCTCCATTGCATTGATCTCGGAAACTGAGGCGGTTATAGAGAACAAAACGGCGTACTTGCGTAATATCTGTGTTCAGTATGACGTTTAACTAGAGATAAGCGCAGGGATTTTTTTAATTGTTATTAAAATTATAACTCCTACAAGACGCTGGGTCTAACCTCTGACATGCCATTTTCTTTGAATCATGGAAACATACCGGGCTTAGCTCCGAACAGCTTTCTTTTGTATTGCAGCCACTGTGTTCTCGTGGTTTGTCTGGCGAAGGGGATGATGATAAGCGGCACCTTATCGGGTTTAGCGGGTAATCTGTGTATAACAACTACATCGTTCGCTGTTAGGGGCGCACGCTGCGATCTGGGCGCTACCTCGTTGACCGCATCACGCAAGTTCTCGTTTTCAGTTTTGATGACGCTGTGAACCTAGAGGTTTAGCTTCCTTGATTGCCACTCACGATCGCCTATTTCATTCTGCTGGCGCGCGATTCATTTGCCGGGTTCGCTCTTTCGACAGCATCCATGCGTTTTTTTCAGCTCTTTAATCTCTTTGTCATGCCAAATTTGGTGTTTTAGGACGTCACCATATTGTTTAGACACCTCTTGAAATTTTTGTTTCTTTTGTTGTCAACAATCACTTTCAGTGGTTCCAGGCCGTCAAGCTTACGGTTTATATCCGCTAGTAAGAGTGCTACATCAAGTTCCAGTTTACTTTTCCCTGCCTGCTCCCCCTTAGATTTCGCTGTTTTGCAGCTTGGGCATTGCAACAACTTTATGTAACCGTCTTTTTTACATTGATGCGTTACTCAGACACAACAGAGCACTCACCCAAGTGGTAGGAACGGTCACAATCCGAACATGTCAAGGCATTTACATTGCTCCCGATTATGGTGCGACATTTTGAACAAACAACATCATCATCATCCTCCGATGACGGCATCAAGAACATGGCGAAGCGAGAAACAATTCAAAATAGGCTGATGTTTGGCAGCAGCAGCAGCAACAGCAATCAGTTCCTTTTTATATAAAATCAAAGGAAAGACTAACCAGGAAGGGGTCAATGCGAGATGTTATCTGACTGTGCACCACTGATGCCGCTACTGATGCCAAAGTGATGGCCCATGTCTCCGAACAGCTCTTCTAACACAGAAGAAGGTGTCGCTGACGTTGCTTCAAACGGTGAATAGTTGGTGGCACAGGGTGATGACGGTGATTGAGCCGTGCGGATGACTTGCCACGTTCAGTATCAGGAGCAGATCCGATGTCTTGCGGTTTTCCGGTAGCAGCCACCAGCACTCAGCAAAACGTGGAAAAGCAGAAAGTGGCAAAGGCGAGATGTTATCCGATTGTGCATTACTGACGCCACTGCGGCTGCCAAAGGGGGGGGGGGGGAGGAGGGTAATAAAACTAAAGGAGCAGTGACACAAACATGTTACCATTGAGCATCTGGCAAAGTCATATATTATAGGCGCACCTCTGTTATCATGTGTGTTACATGTAGTAACAATGCTATCAGGCAGCCTTCTCCGCAATGTGGTTGAAAGATGCAATGGTGAATACATATAAAGGTTCGTTTGTGGAGTAGCTAGAGCGAGCTTGCCACTGTCACTTGTTTGCGGGAAATTGTGACGTACGGGTTTTTTATATTGCTGCTTAGTCGATTTGGAGGTTAGGATAATGCAATTTATGCCGCATTACCAGTCCAGCAAAAGTTGTACGGTGCTGACAAAGGTGAATGTTAGACTTTTCTTAACAATTAGCACATTCTAATATTTTGTAGAGAAATGGGTTTTGCAAATCACCCATCATCTTTCAATTGTTGAATACCCTTATGAACCGGGCTTATCAACCTTCCTCCTTATGTGTCTTGACAATTAACTTTTCTTCTTCGATATTTTCCGATAAAGTTAACAGTAAAGTCAAATGGGAAACGTACCATTGCAATTGCTGTAAGGTTATACACCAGTTCACCTCTTCTATTGACAAAGCCATTTGTATGAGAAATTTATTTATTCCAATAAACACATATGAACTGACGGATCATGTTTGGTCTGCGGTCGAAGCTTCGATCTAATAAAAACAAACTAATTTAATTGTCCGACATCGGGTACGTAATTGTCAACGTCGTTCGGGAGCCATCGCATCTTCCTTTTCTTCCATTTGAGAGCACTTTGAATCGAAAGCATGTTGAACGCTGTCCAGCAGCTGACACTTCTCTTCCAGCTGCGACTGCAAAACAGACACCTCTTTTTTGAGATCACTGTTTTGCTCAAGTAACATTTTTAACTTCACTTTCGTCTTGTTCTTGGAAGTCGAGAGAGCTTTATTGAGCCGACCCACGTCGTCGTGAGCTTCTGTAAGTGCCGCCTTTTTTTGTGCCGTTGCTGACTTGGCTTTTGAGCACCAAACTGTAGCTGTTTGCAGCAGCACCGTCGTATTTGCTTCATCAGTGACAGCGGCTTGAGGGGTCACGGGACTGGTGGATACTTTTCTCTTCCGTAGTGTCTCCGGTTTCTCACTTGATCTCGAGAGGAATTCGGGATCGCACATAATGGTGGCGTGTCGACCTTGGCACTCAGAACATTCGATCTTGCTTCTGCACTTCTTGGCGAGATGGTTTCGTTTTGTACATTTAAAGCATCGTCCAACTTTCTGCAGAATTTGTCGTTTTTCAGTGAGAGACAACGTTTGACTGCACACCTCGGTGTCATGGTTTGGCGACTTGCAGAACGCACACTCCTGGTTTGCTGTTCGTTGTAGGAGTGCTGCTGCCGTCCCTCTGTTTGTCCACGACCTCGCAGGTTCTTCTGATGTAGCCGAAATAAACAGTTTTTCTTCTGAACTGTCGTTTAGGCGATGACCCGTTTGCTTTGTGCAGGAAGTCCTTTCTGTACTTTCTACTTCTGCGCGTAGAAGCCTCAGGAGAATCGGCAGTTTTCTCTGTTGACCTCGCTCTTGCTCACTGTTGCTACCCAACAGGGCAGCAGATTGAGTGCTCAGTCGTCGGTGCTCCTCGTCGCGTACAGCAGTTCTGTGGTAGGCAAGAACAAGGTCTTCCGAAAGCAGCCGAATAATTAATGCGTGCAGAAGTGTAGAGAAGGTTTCTTCGCTCACCCCAAGAGACCTGAGCCCACGGATGCTTCCTTGTAGGCCACCGTGCAGTCGCCTGAGCCCTCGGGCATCGAGCCATGATCGGATCCGCTGTCTCTCCAATGGCCTGATCATGTGATCGTCAATCAACCGTTTTTCGTCGCCGAACCGGGCTCTGAGGATGTCCCGAGCGTCCTCGTAGCAGCTCGCTGTCGCTCGTAGTCCGGCAATCGCCTCAGTGGCTTCTTCAGAAAGAGCAGCTCTCAAGTAGTTGAACTTGTTGGTCGGTGATAACTCTTGGTTATTGTGAACCACCTGTTCAAACTGCTCCCACAAGGGCTGCCACTGTCGGCTATCTCTGTTGAACCTCAAAAGCTCCAACTTGGGGAGCTTCACTTTCGCAGATGACCCAGAGGACTCGTTACCGCTCCGGCTTGATTCGATCGGAAGTCCTGGCACCGTCTGCACTTGCGATGGTAATCTTGAAGCTCAGGCGAGCGGAATAAGTGGCGACACGGTCGTTGTACTCAATAGTCCGCGCGTACTCCTGTTCCGCTTCCCCATCTGTCAGCCATGGCTCGGTTAAATCAACCCTCAGACTCACATAATAAGTTCCAACATAAACCATACAAGATATATAAGCATATAAGAACCATATAAGGACTATATCAGATATATAATGACATATAAGGACCATATAAGAAGCGTATAAGAAACTTCGCACAAATTTCTTATATGGTTGTTATACGTTCTTATATATCGTATATAGTTTTATGCGGTTCTTTTATGGTCCTTATATGTTCTGAATTATCTTGTTTGATTCATGTGTTTATTGGACACAAAAATTTATCATACAAATGAGATTTTTCAATAGGATCTTGCATAGTTTTAGACCAAATGAAATAATGGCAACTTTAGTAGGCAGTCGAGCTAGTTGTTGATTGGTACACTAAAAACACGACACTAAGGCAATAAAGGCAACAGAAGACACTGCAATTACAGCTACTAAATTTTAATCACCTTTCTCATGCTGATTACAGAGATACGTCACTCAAAAACCCGCTTAAGAAAGTCAAACTCTCAGCTCCTGTCACTCTTCACACCTCTAGCTCCATGTCATGTGGCTACACTCCTATTTTGAATGTGAGCCCAGTAAAATGCTTACGAATATACTTTGACAGTGATTTATGGTTGTGTACGCATATGACGCACTTGTGCAAACAGTTAAGAAGTGTTTCATGCTCTCTTTACGATGTAAAATTGTGTTTACCTTTTTCAGCAGGAAAATTTATATCACACGCTTTGGCAGAAAGTTATTTGCAATATGGTATAACCATCGTTCCAAGGTGTTCTTCGTTTTGGCAAGCGATAATTCTTTAGTCTTTAGATTTTGTGTATTTAAAAAATTACACTTGCCGCGTTGAAGGCCGTCCAATGAGACAATCACTTTTATTTAGCATACCGCGAAACCGAACAAATAATGATAAACGTACGCGAATGTATTATGTACCTCAAATATTTAATAGCATGCCAGAACCTTACTTGCTGTCACATGGAGCCGAAACCTTAAAAATGCCCTACGAAATCTAGATCAGTGACATTTTACAGCTGGATGATTGCCACTAATGCGGTAGCATTAGAACGCTCCTTTTGACGGAAGACCGGCGATGTCTTCCGGTTTTTAGCGCCTGGGAGAGAGGTAGAAGGTGGGGTCGGGTGACACGTGGGGCGGTCCTTTTTGTCCGAAGAGCTGACGTCACCTCGCGCCAACGTCGCCCTCTCTCCCCGTTGCTGACAAACTGACAGACACCGCTGGGTTTTCGTCAAAACGAGCCCTTTAGTTTTCGGCAAAGTCACGCGCACAGCTGGCGCGGAGCCAGAGAGGAGTTGGCGCCGCGCAGCACCTCCTAGAAAACAAAGTCGTAGTGCTAAATGAGATGGCATCATCAGAGGAGGTCAATGCTGGACACAGGTTAGAAACAAGTGCTGCGTCAGCGTTTGACTCCAAGTCAAATTTGAGCCAAACGCTGATGCAATCGTCGTGTCCAATTCGTGCAAAGCGTTGGCCTTTTCTGAGGACATTATATCATTCAGTACTACGAGTTTGTTATTTAGGTGTGGCGCCGCTGCGCGGCGGAACGCAGACATGCTCAGTTGCCCCTCTGCCGACACTGGTTTTTCATCGCTGCGGGTTTCCGTACAAGAGATGCGAGGGCTGTGATGATGTGTTTAGTCAAAACAATAGATGCGGTTCCCTCCACGAGTGATATAAATGCGGTTTCTTACAAGTGTAGTATAGATGTGGCTCTTTCCACGAGTCATGTTGATGACCCTATCAGAGGAATCCAACGTACTCTGACAGGCGGAGTGGAGAAGGGTGGTGAAAAGCGTTACAGGAGTATCCATTGTTGGACTCTTAGCGAAAAAGTTAGCATTACAGTTGGAAAATTCCACACACGCCATCCCTTGAAAAACGCTAACACTGACCTCGTAGCGAGGCCAAAAAGAGGCAGCAAAAATAGAGAGCGCAGAAGAGTAATCGAAAAGAGAAGAGTTAAGGGGTCAGCGTTAGCCTTTCCCAAAGGGGAACGTGCATGGCGTTTGCACGGGTCCTGCTAACGTTTAGAATTGGAATTTAGAATTTGCTTAGAATCAATCAATGGATCTTCCTGTAAGTAAACTTCACAAATATACATGTCTATCCACGATATATTTTCTAATGCTCTGCGGAGTCGCTATTTGCTTGAAAGTATAACATCGTCGGTGTATGAACATTTAATTTTTGCGTTACGTATTGGATTTGCCATATGACGCGCCCAGCCAGTTACACAAGCCCCTGAGGCTCACACCGGTTTGTTATTATACTTCTTGAAAATGTATGACTTGAAAATAAAGATTGTATTCTAATAATTTATACCTGTAAACTTCAACCCAGTGCCCTCTTAAAGATGTACACACGTTTCACACAGTTTGTTATTGTTCAATTGGTGACAATCACTCTCAGGTAATATTTGTTTTTAACGACTGAACTCTTCCGGGCCCTCAAACACACCAAGATTACCCGTATAAACCGTCCGTCAAGAAAGCGCTACCCACTGAGCTATTGCCCGCCTATATGAGTTTTGTGTTCTATTCCTCTTGGATGTTATTTCCTATGTGTAGTGGACTTGCATTAGTATTTCGTTGTCTCTCTTCTGCAAAACCACCCAAGTTTGACTAAGACCGGGTTCTTTCTTATACATGCAGGTCTTGGAGGCAAGCACCAGCCAATCAAGGCCAGAAGTTTGCTCTTTGCCGCTCATGGAAAGTGTTTTCAAGGTGAGTGATTGATGCCTATCTGAGTAGTGTGTTTCATTCCTCACAGCCACTCTATTTCCTGTCTTTATAGTGGTCCTGTGTCAGGCTTTTGTGTCTCTGTCCGGCCAAAGCATCTGTATTAGACTAAGACTGGGTTCTTTCGGATATCTGCAGCAATTCTCGGCAGCAAATGGCTGCCAATCTGGAACACGAGTTTGTTCTCGGCCACCGAGAGCAAGTATTTGCAAGGTGAGCTATTGCCCGCCTATATGAGTTTTTGTTCCATTCCCCTTAGATGCCATTTCCTATGTGTAGTGGTCTTGCATTAGTATTTCGTTGTCTCTCTTCTGCAAAAACATCCAAGTTTGACTAAGACCGGGTTCTTTCTTATACATGCAGGTCTTGGAGGCAAGCACCAGCCAATCAAGGCCAGAAGTTTGCTCTTTGCCACTTATGGCAAGTGTTTTCAATGTGAGTGATTGATGCCTATCCGAGTTGTGTGTTTCATTCCTCACAGACACTCTATTTCCGGTCTTTATAGTGGCCTTGTGTCAAGCTTTTGTGTCTCTGTCCATCCAAAGTATCTGTATTAAACTAAGACTGGGTTCTTTCGGATATCTGCAGCTATTCTCGGCCGCAGATGGCTGCCAATCAGGAACACGAGTTTGTTCTTGGCCACCAAGCGCAAGTATTTTCAAGGTGAGCTATAGCCCGCCTATATGAGTTTCAGGATTCGTCAAGGAGCGCAAAATCAAAGCCCGGGGGTTCTTCATTGCAAATATGTTGACTTGGAAGCGCATAGGGAGAACGCTTTACAAACGTAACCACCTGCCTCAACAAGTGAAACCGAAACTAAAAACGTGGGTTCCATTAAAAAAAAAAAAAATAAAAAAAAAAAACATTGTCAGCCCGAGTTAACTCGGGGGCATCACGGAGCAAACAAGCCACGGTACGAGTATGCTCGATTCAGGCTTTTGTATGGGTGGTCGATGACTCGGTGTTTTCTAAAAAAATATTTTTGTCTAAAAGTGTGGTGGTCGAATATTCGGGGATGGGCATTGAGTCGTGATGTTAAGGTTAACATTTCATCCACATCTCCGGATTCATGTGCCTTGTCGCCCTAGCGAGGGGGACAAGGCCTTCAAAATTTTATGTTCGCCAAAGGGGTGCGTCAGTATTGACGTTTCATTTTACATCAGGCCTCTCAATTTAAAACGCACTATAAATGATATGCCTGAGATTTGTTTGGGTGTACTTCCTCTCAGCAAGTATATGGTTCTGTCTCAAAAGGTCTAATCTGATGTTGACCGCACCTCGGGTCTCCACCGACGATTCATCAGAACGAGACCCAACCGGGACACTAGGGAGGAGCGGCTTAAGCAAGGGAGACTACATATACGACAGCTTCTTGCTGACAAGAAGTGAAAATAGATAGATGGTGGGTGTTTCATTTGCTATGCCTTTTGGCATGCACAATCTGTTTGTTGTGTTTCAAACTTTCTGCAGAGTTCAATTTCAACAATTGTAAAATACCAAGCATGCGCCCAGATCGCAGAAGCGCCTACCCCCTGATTTCGGAACGATTAGCAAATATGCAAAGGGCATACCAGACACCCATCCACCTGTTTTCAGCCATGCTGAAAATATCAAAAGAACACATCAACTGCCCAGGTGCCGTGGCGTCCTTCTCACAATAGTGAAGGTCACAGAGCTGACAGATCCGTCCCTGGCACAAGTCATGGCATGAGCTTTGGGAACCAGGGAATCGAGATTAGAAATGTAGCACAGAAATTGGAGGCAAGCGGCAAAGGTGAGCAGAGTTAACGGAAAACAATGATGAAGGGGGTTTCATGGCATGGGGCATCTATGTACCGCGCATGTAATTTTGAGTTTGCTGTAGGCGGCTACTCAAAAACATTGTTACTTGTATGTAACTAATCGAAAATCTCTCTTGCAGTTTCCACGGCCCACAAGCCAACAGGTGCCAGTTCGTACTCGTTCAAAGGTGAGGATTCCAGATTTTCTAGTTTGCTCTTAAGCAGCAATACTGAAGCCAGACAAGCGGTATGGCATATTTAATTGACGGAGCTCAGAACAACTGGAGACGCTTTCACTGAAGCTTGTCTTGCTGCAATACACGCGTGTATTGCAGCAAAACAAGCTTCAGTTAAAGCTGAAGCTTTGTTGGTGATGACAAAACGTGTGCCCAGTTTTGTCACAAGAGGCATATTATCAGGGGTGTGACATCTGCGCCGATTGCGCCATTTTTATACAACCCCAAATTTCTGCACCTAGTTGTGTCAAAAACGCGAAATCGGTCGAAATTGCGCCATACTGCGCAAAAGTAACTCAAAAACTAAAGAAACGTTTGTGGCCATGCTAAATTTTGCGGGAAACGAGAGCTTGGTTGGCAACATTCAACCTCGTCGTAGTAAGGTACACGGCACGGGTACAGGGTAGCGCCACCAACCGCCGGATGTAGCATTGTAGCACCCTTTTCTACCTATGATACGTAATATTTTCCCGATTTTCCTACTATTTTCCGCCGCCATTTGTGACTGCATGCTACTGGTGTGCTGTCACGCGGTCTCGCTGTCTGGCCGCGGGAAGTACGACGCACAGTCTATCAAGATGAGCAAGTATTTTTTTCGTTTTGAGAGTAAACCTTTTCTTAAAAGTGCTATAGAGCGCCTCCTTTGTGTAATTGTTCATTCGTGTTTGAATATTCTCGTCAAAATGAACTGCGCCGTCACCGTGAGTACTTTCGGTTATCCCACACGTGCTTCCAGTGCGTGAACAATCGAAATAACCGGTCACACACCCGTATTTAGCGTGCATTAACTGCTCATAGATTTTCTACCAATTAAATATTTACCTTGGGACTCACAGTTGTTTCGACTTTTTTTATATCTGCACTTGCTTCCTACAAGTGTCCGATTGATGTCCGGTTCTACTAAACCGTGCTTCCCTGTTCGTGCTCTCGAATCACCGCTTTAAAAAGTTTTGCACTACACTTGCGCTTTGGCACCAGTTTGTATAAGCTTCAGATACCTGGTGCCCACCTAACTTTGCAGCAAGCCTGTGTATCTTGTCCTCATCTGCATTGGACTCGGGTTTGCCTTTTCAGTTTTTTTTTCTTTTATATTTTATCTCGGTTCATATCGGCGGTGATGACGTTTAGGAACCAGGGTGAAAAAATAAAGATTTAAAAAGGAAAAATAAGATTTATGTGATTTAAATCAGATTTTTTTATGATTTCAGTTGCTGATAAGCTGCTCTAACATTTTCTGCTTCAAACTGCAGGTTTTTCTGCTCCGAAGTTGTTCCGAAATACGTAAATTGCTGCTCCAAAACCAGAATTTTGTGCTCCTATACTACTTCAAAATCCAGAATTTTCTGCTCCAAAAATTGCTCCGAAACCTGTTTCGCCTGTCTCACCCATGAGATTATGTCACGCACATGTAATTTTGAATTTATCGGGCTTGTGAAGCCAGACGAGCGGATACGTATATTTAATTGACCGAGCTCAGAAGGACCCGTGGCAGTGGCATTGAAGCTTATTTTTCCGCAATCAACACAGACATAATTTTGAATCTATCCTGCTTAGTGAAGGATTGCTTCTTGTCGCGAACTAATCACACATTTTTATCTTGGAGTTTCTATGTGGCTGCAGCCAGCAGGTGCTGTTTTCCTTAAAAGGTGAGGATTTCACATTCTGTTTTCAAACATCAAGTTTTTGAATGAGGGTCCTAAACAATTAGCTTTCTTTTGCAGTAAATGCCAGATCCTCCAGTTCAGGAAAGTGTTAAATATATTTGGTATGGATAAGCCCAGTGTTTTGCTTCTCTATTCCTAATTTGACAACATCAACTTTTTTTTATTTCATCACTCAGAAATACACACAAGGAGAGACTGCGTTGCAAAGAAATGTTGTGTGGAATGTGATATTCCAACACGTATATAGCTTTATTGGTAGCCAATAAAATATATTGGATTCCAATATCCATAATCCTCTATGTACACTGGAATCGTAAACCCTTATTGGATCCCCACACGACACATGGGGATCCAATAAGGGTTTATACGGTATGGGATTCCAATATTTTTAGTGTATTATGGATATTAGAATCCCATAACAAAAACGTATTGTAATACAATACAATAAATGTAATGTTTTCCAATACAATATTCATATTGTATTGTAATACAATAAAAGGATATCGTTTACCAATATTCATAATACGCTGTTCATATTGGGGTTTTCCAATAGGGTAGGCTGAACAACAGGGAAGCTAAGCCCGCTTCCAGTGCTGCAACGCAATATCCTATAGTACTGGGCCCGTTTGCTCGAAGCTGGTTAACTGACCGCGGTTAACCGGATTTCCCTACGAGAGGGAATTTTAGGTCACGTGACCTGCAGAGTAGGGACGCCGGAGTCTAATAGTACCTAGCGTCAGACAATATGGCTGCTACGGCTGCTCGTCACGTTTGAGAACATTTATTTTTACGAAGATGCCTCATCCTCGTGCCACGAAAGGGACATTTCAACACAGAGTCTACAGTCGGAATCGACGGCAGCTCGCCCACCGCCGGACGGCGAGCGTGCTGTGGGAGCAGGGTCACGCTTGACTGGTCAGGTCAAGTTCGAGTTCACGCATCGCCCTCTGAAGTGGACTTGTTTCAACGAATGCTACAGTCAGCGGGACCTTCAAAATATATTACCTAGGTGAGTGCCGCGATGTTCCACGAGAAAGTTATGAGATCGTACCGCTATCAAAATGTCATATCAGCAGATCTTGCGTTGTAATCAACGTCCGGCTTTCTTTTTTTCACTTATAAAACCTACCTTGAGCCGCGATCGCATGGTAGTGAAACAAATCTCTCCGAAAAACTGCCTCTAATCGCGGAGTCTGGTTTGTAGTACAGTTCGCCGTGTATTGTATTTGCAGCGCATCCACAACACCGACGACCCCCTTGCAGCGGGAGACGGTTCAACGAAGGCAAGATGTAGACTAAAAACTTTCCTCAGAAGCAAATATCCGTTACCTCAATAGAAACTGCCAGCACGGATGCCGGCACGGCATTCGATCGAACTTCGGTACTGTCGTCTCCGAACTTGTACAACTGGGAAATAAACAAAGCTTCTATCATGAAAGAAGTGTCCATGTTTTCTCTTGCGCTTGTCTTTTGTCAATTTATTTTGTTTTGGGATAACTAGATGTCTTGTTAGGATTGTAAAGAGATAATTACGTAGCAGACGATTACAACCAATTTGAAATCGAAAATGAGTCAGGCGACATCAAGCTACAGCATAAAACGGCAGAGGAATTGGACATTGGATGAATAATTACAACTAATTCGGGTAGTGGGAAAGCGAAAATATCAAATTATGGGGAAGTTCAGTGCTAGGATCACGACCCAAAAAGAAAGACAGGCATGGGCTGTTTGCGCACCCCAGACAATTACAGCAGTGTTGGAGGAATCTTTTAAAGAAGACCAGACGGCTGTACAGCTTATACAAGAAGCACGAACAGCACACAGGTAAGTTCTTTGTGTTCTTAAGTTAAAAAAATATTGCATTGCTTTAGTGATAATATATGGACAATCAAACCTAGAAACGTGTATATGGACATTTGTATATTCGTGCACCTTTGCCCTCTGCTGGGAGTCGACTTGTCATCTTCTAAGAACAGCAGTAAAAGCAGTGTTACAGCATCAGAAGACCATTTATTGCAGTTTATGTACAAGTTCTGCACAGGCTGTCTGGAACTCGTAAAACAGTTCTAGTGGAAGATCCAAAACTTTGGACACAATATTAACACACATTTTTAGAGAGCATAATGGTCCAAGCCAACCGAGGCCGACAGGCCAAACTGTAAGAAAGTAAAAATTGCATGATTACATAGTCCACAGTTTCAGCAATGTTATGTCGCAGTTACTGAATGTTTAAAAGAATGCCTCATGCAGTATTTGTTAATTTTGATTTTCCCATGAAAGTTCCATTTACATACTTGGTTGAACAGTGAACTTTGTTTGTTTTTGCTCATGACTCGAGTAAGTAGTAGACGAGACGAAATTACTATGCCTTAATTTATAGTTGCTGGGCCAAACCCCCATGTCTTGGCGCCCCTCGTTGAAGCCGTCCTCGAGACGATCGGTGAGGACTCTCCCAACCTGTGCGGGTTTGGTTGCCACGATAGGTGACACGGAAGAGTAGGTGACTGGTTTCTAGACCCGATTGCGTGACGAGTAAATGGTGCTAAGGAACCGGTCATAGTAAAGCAGAACTGTCGCTCCAGGCGAGGCTCTAAAAGATGAGGACAAATGTTGATAACAAGATGGGCATGTTGCCATTTGAATAGCATTACTGCCAAGTACTTTTATATGAAGACCAGAGGCCAGATTCCCCAAAACATTCTTACGGCAAAAAAAGTTAGTGAATTTATCTTACGACAAAGTTACAAACTTTTGAGTATTTCCGAAGAAAAATGTTTGCAAGTTTTGCGCTCGTTTCGACGAAATCCGTAACTTGTGCAAAACTTGCGAACATTTTGCTTCGGGAATACTCAAAAGTTGGTAACTTTGTCGAAAGATAAATTTACAAGCTCTTTTGTCGTAAGAAAGTTTCGGAAATCTGGCTTCAGTTTTATTTCAACCACAAAAGCTCAAAGGCGGGTCGAAGAGTAAGTCACGAAACCGTCTTCCAGAGTACACTCCAAGATTTGATAAGACAGAGCGCCACCACATTTCTCATTATTTTCAACAAGGCTGAAAGAGTTTTACCGAAGCTACAAATTTATGAAATAGGACGGCATGCAATGAAAAATCGGGAGGTAAAGCTGTTTACCATAATCTAATAAAAATTAAATGCAACAAAGTGGCAATGGCTTTTTTTATGCTAACTGTAACAGGTTTTCAATATGTAAATTAAAAGATCACACACTGTACAACCATCCTGTTGCTAGTTTTACCAACTTAGGAAAATTGGCTCAAACACTACCTGCATTCCCGTTGTTAAGTTAACGACTCCCATGATGGTAACCTGTGCGAGTAAAATCAATGCCAGTGAAACTATGTGCTGTAATGTTTGAAGTTGTCCTATCAATGTGCACAGCACAACGAGATTTGACTGGAAATGTGACCACTAATTTCATGAACTGTTAATCACATAGCTACACAGCTGCATTCAAACCTTTAGCAGTGAAAGTGTATGAACACATGCATGCAAATGCTCTTCACAACCAAATGCGCATTTTCCCACAAAATGTATTGGGCAATTGTGAAAGAAGTAACAACGCTGTGCTCCGACCTCAAGCCTGCACGTCAGTATATAAACCAACTTAGCTAGCAAACTTTGTCCTCTGCACCAACACGTATGAATGAATTTTGGCAGAGCATTGGCATCTTTATCAGGGTTACAAACTATGCACAGTGTGTTCTCTTTGCCCGTACTGACAAAAACAAAACCTGACCACTTTTTACACATGCATTTGTCGCAGCTCCAGGGGAATAGATCTACAGCCTGCTCCCTCTGGGAGCGGAAGTGCTGCACGAGAGTCTGCCACAGGAGGCGGTGCAGCAAGCTCCAATGAATGTGCCGTACAGCTGACGTTGGTGCCGGGAGGCTTCACAGCGGTTCCTGCAGGAGACAGGCAGCAGCAGCTGGAGGGAGCGAATCTCCTGCTGGAGAAGGAGTGCACAGAAAGGGTTAAGCATGCTGCCACGGCAACGATCGCAGCAGCAACTGCTGCAGAGGAGTTCTACCATCAGTCAAAAAATTACTAGAGGACCAAAAAACTTTAAAAAAATCTTTAATGGGACTGGAAACAGTGTGCAAAACTGCAAATCAAATTGTTAAAAAAACAATTAGGAGAAGAGTAAACATTGACATATGCTGTTTTTAATTTTCAATTTGAATGTATTTGTTTACATATGACAAAGCCAACACAACAGCTGGGAAATAAAATTAATTTTACTTGGAACTGTCAATAGGTTTCTGGATTCAGATCTGCTATACTCCGTCTCGTCCTACGATGGACTAAAGCCCAATGCTACAGGCCGCCGGGTCCAATCACGAGCCTGTTTGAAACCATGTGGTATATTTGCTATGGGCCCTAGTCCTTCGCTGAGTGAGATGAAATACAACTAAAGCATGTACAGCGTATTAAAATTTTTATATATCAACATTGTATCACAGAGGATAAGTTGTAGAAGGTAATGTTTGACGACTTTACATCATTGGGGGTACCTTGCCAGCACAATGCACTGGTACTCAAGACCATGCGAAGCAGCATGTGCAATATATTGGTATACTTACGCTCAACCGATGAAGTGGCTGACAATGGCATACCGAGCCTCATTGCTTTCATCACGACACGCCACGGGCTCGACGGGAACCTCTTCTGGGAGGACAGTCCTTGGCATGCTGCAGGGGTATGTCTTGGCCAGGTTGTGCAGGACACAGCAGGCGACACTGATGTCACAGCATCTCTCTGCTGCATCCTCAACTCAGCATGGAGGCAGTGGAACCTACGCTTGAGCTGGCCTATCGTCCTGCACAGTGGATAAATAGAGCAAGATCTGTTAATCCTTTTGAAGTGGTTTAACAAGAACATCTAATGAGGTCGGCATGTGATGTCTATCATCGCTCCAGCCCATTGAAAACATGGTATTATGCCTAATATTTCATATTTTTGCTGGAATATTTTAACATAGTAATGATATGCAGATTTCGTTAAAGATACCAGTGATGTGATTGGTCCGAGTCATTTTGACGCAGCTCTTGGAGCAGTGAAAAGTCAATTTTGGAACAACAAAAAGAACTTCTGTAGCATAAGCACACATTAATTTTTATTCATACCAATGCAAACATTGTGTCAAGCTTAATTTTTCGGCCTGTCCAACTAAAAGTCAATGTCTACATTGCCTTCTCACATAAATTCAAACCTTTGTTAGCATCAACTGCACAGCGGAGTCCCTCAAACACAAAACTATCGTGTTCAGTTGCATGGAGAAGCACCATGACAAGGTGACAAGAAGGTGAGTGAAGATGGACAATACAAACTGCTTAGAATGGTTATTTTAGGTACTGAATGCCACTGAAATAGTACAATAAAATTGATCACATAAACTGATGTTTCCTTCAAGTTCTAGAGGCTGTAATAAAACTGCAATTTATAATTCAGATAAAAAGCAAAGAACTTGTCATTTGATTATCAACATAAATTACATTTTATCTTTAGAACTTCATAGCGAAAACGGCATGTGAACGAAACTTAAAAACAAACCCCTCAAACTCATTCAGGTTCTTCCTGAGATTCCGTCCACTGCTCCTGTCAATTTAGTTCTAATCTACTCACATCTATAAAAAATTGATAGCTAAACAAGTGAGTTGGCATAAATAAATAAACATACATAAGAGCACATATAATTGTTCTTGCAATACCAAAGTACCCTTACTAAATCTCGATTTCGAAAGAGGTACCGCCAGGATCTCTCAATTTATATTTACGAGCCGAAGTTGTATTCAGGAATTGTGTTGCAATTCTGCGTCTCGCTTTGGAGGAGTGCTTTCCCCTTAACACAGGGTGCGCTGCGGAGTATACCAGTGCGCGGTGAAAAGCGCACTCAACGACACTAGCTAACACTCCAGAATGAACAGGCAACATGAAAATTATTACGAAACTTCCAGATACTGTCTGTCATTCATACAAAATGTGATCGAATAGTATGGTATTTGAGACGATAATCAAAAGTTTTGAAAACCTAAAAACTTGTGTAAGCATATCATAACGGTCTGGCCGGGCAGCGAGGCCCGAGCTATTATATTTTCAGTATTATTAAAGTGACATTAAGTTTTGGCACTATGTTGGAGCCAATTCCTCACATTTTGGTTAAATATAGCAGAACGTAGCAGGGTGATCACTTTGGGGCAAATGGCGCAGCAATCCCATCACTGATATAATGAAAATGTTCTTCGCAGAAACCTGCAAGAAAAATGCAGTTTGAGATAAGCAGTATTTAAGAGGATATGTTTGAATATGTCTGTACTCAAACTGTCCAAAAACAAGACCTGCCTAAGCCAATGTGTAATTTTTTTTTTTTTCACATCGCAAGGACTGTTTTCTTTTTTCTTCTAAGAATTGCTTTACATTTAGGCATTTCTAACAACTGCTAATGTTTGAAAAGTATGAACTTCTAGTCAAAACTTGTAGGTTAATAAACCCAGTCATACAGCACCGACAGGAAAATATGTTTCAGAGAAGTTCTAACTTCTATTCTAGAGTTCAAACAGAAAAGAGCGAATGAAATGTAATAATTAATGTGACATATAGAGTTAGCTGATAAATGGTTGAATTTTGTGAATTGACTTACTTCATTCCCACAAAGCTGGCTAACCTTAGAATAAACATTACAGGCTATGGCAGTAGGTTATAGCCAGTAGTATAAATAAGGTGGAGTATAGATACGCCTTCCTTTCCTTGCTTCTGAGCAGCCGTAGCCTTCTGTGCAAGAACATAAAAATGGCAACAAATGTAAAAAGCAGGCACAACCATATAAAAAAGTTTAGGTGCCTCAATGTGCCGAAACCCTGAAGCGTCGAACAAGGACGCATAGCCTGGCTTTACCGTTCCACGATGCTCCTCGTTGTGCTATGCGAGGCATTGTAGGCGACCTCCACCGCTGATGACGGAGAGAAGGGCGTCATCAGCCATGGCTTGCCGGGTGTAGCCGCTATCTCCAAGCAGTAGACCATCGTAGACGCCATCGGCCCGCTTGCCTGACGCCGAGCCCTCGGTGAATATCCTAGAGTCGTGGGTGCTTCCAGTCATCAACAGCACCTGCGACCGAAGGAAACCCACCGACCTCAAAGAAGGCCTGTTGCAAGGCATGACCCTCAGCTTCACCTGGCCACCTGCATTGTACATGAGTTTGAGTCAGTCTGTAGCACTATGACATAAACAGCCATGGTATTGTTGTTGTGATCACATGCTTAGAAATAACACACCTATCATTCATCTCCATCAATAGCGAGCAATAAAAACTTTGTCCGCAGAATGACAGTACTCAGCAGCCGCAAGACTAGCTCAGTAGCGCCAAGTGCATAGTTGGGAGTGTAGAAACCAGGCTGTTTATAAATATCTGCACTCCTCCTTTATTTGTAGTTTAGTTGCATTTGCACCTGCACCAATAATAGGTACTAAGGGAGTCAATTTGTACACTCCAGTTGGTTCGTGTAATTTTACTGCTCAGTTCACTGGTCTGCATGTCACGCTCATAACCAGAAAACAAATATCGAGTGCTGAAGCAACACTATTAATGTTCCTTTAGGGAGGTACCAGTATACGGGGGGATCGATACGCTGGCAGATATTCATGCTAGCAAGTCTACAGCTTAAGAAACAAAAACTGAAGGGTCATTGCACAGGTGGTGCGCCGTAAATAAATTGCAGAATAGGTGTACTGAGAAGACCCCCTTCAACGAACTCGGGTATTCACGCACCAAAATTTCTATACAAAGGGTTAATCTTCTGAAATAATGGTGATTGCTCATCGAGCAATCTAGGCCCAGGCGTCCTTCTCGGAAAACTTGCATGCACATGCGCCTAGTATGGGGACGCGCCAGGAGATGCTCCACACCACTTACCCTATAAAGTCTCAGGCACGACGTGACAAGGCCAGTCACCCGCCTCACAGTCCGCGAAGCAGTGGAGACGTGCACAGGGTTGTAGTCCCCTGCGGTGATGAGGAAGTTCTCCGTGGCGTAGAACTACAGGGCGACAACGACCTGCTGCTCTGCAGAGAGGGCACGGCTGCGAGGCGTCGGCCGCTCTAAGTCCGGGCGCAATGTGTCGGCGAGGAACACAATGCCCGCGCGACCGAATCGAAAGCGCTCCTGCAGTTCGTCCTCGTCGAACCCCTCCAAAGGGTTCAGGCGGTCACGGAACACACGCTGCCGTCCCATCATCACAACAGCGTACTGGGCGAACACGGGCTCTCTTCGACGTCGGCGTCGCGTCACAGTCGACATTGCGTCCCTTATCTTCGTCAACCCGTCCGCAAATCAGTTGTCAGTCAGTCGTCGGGCGAGTCAGAGGGTCGGTTGGGCAAACGGCAGAGAAGACAAACAGCGAAAATCAGCTGATAACTAAAGCGCGGGGAAACGTGCGTTGCAAGATAGAAGAACAAAACAACAAATCTATAAAGGCCGTTGCCAGATCCGAAATCAGCGCTGCAAACTTATGCTGTGTTTGGCGAAATAATAAATGCATCAAAATAGTTATGATTTTTTAAAGTATATACATATATTTTAAGCATAAAAAGAAACACTACGATAAGATGTCGGTTTTATTTTTCTTAATAAAGACAAAACTAGTGAAAAAGTTTCTTAAAAGGCTTTTTGTTTGTTTCGACCGGCAGGTGGCGGGAGCTACCGCATCATAATAAAACACGGAGAAATTGCGCATCGAGTTTTTGTCGAACGCGGCTAGGTACTCGGAAGTACCTAGGTAGGGAAACGCGGTTAACTTTTAACCGCGGTTAGAGTTAACCAGCTTCGAGCAAACGGGCCCTGGCGAAGAGGATGCCGTACGCAAACAGCCAAAAGGCCGGGAGAGATGACAGATACTTATAACAAAGTATACTGGACAATGCCTGCACTAGAAATTATACATTTTGAGGCAGGAATAATAAAAAATGTTACCTGAGAAAATTTATTTTTACATTGTCCGCTAAAGTATATATATGTCACTGATTGAACTTTGGCAGATGATGTGTGGCGTGTGGAAATATGGGAGCGGAACATACAATAGATTTGAACGTATAAAGGAAGCGTGGTAGATAAAATTAAGCAGCTTTGTTTAAGGCGTTGTGTTTTGTTCGTCCTTAGCTTCCGTCTCATATTTTTGTTAGTGAATGCAATTGGTGCATAGTTATACACGAATTCAAACGGTGAAGCATATTCTACAGTCTACCGTATTTACCCGGTGCGGGCTGGAAGCGCATGATTCTTATTGTTTTTGCCGTGTGCCCCCCGTTTCCACACATAGGAGTGCGCAGATTCACATAGAATAACAGGATGTTCACATAAAATGTTTATAATAGAACAGCGAGGGAAATCGCCGGTCCATGGACACGGGCGATCAAATGAGAGAACCCAGCTGTCGGACGCAACGCAACAAAGGCTCTTCGTTCATGGCGGTGCTACCAGATTGTTTGCAACACAATGACTGCCACTAGAGCCAATGAAAGAGCACACGAAGTTCCGACGTTCCGTGCGACCGCACTCCTCCGATCCCCAACTCGATTACGCTGTGGCGTCTCGGCCTACTCAAATGCCGACTATACTTGGTTCACCACTAAGCTGACAGTGCTGCGGAAGCCACGCGCTTGTTGGAATCGTGATACGTCCAGCTTTCGCCACGTGATTTCGCTCTGGCCCAAACACACGCGCAGATAGTGGAGTCAGCTGATAAAAGGGAGGCATTTGAATTGGTGCGGCAAGAGCGTTGATCACACCGTGCTAGGAGCTCGGGGGTGAACGGAGCTGAGCGCTATGGGCGACTGCGCTTTGGCCGCACGCCTCACTGGTCAGCGCCTCTCGCCGTCGTCGTTGGCGCATCAATGACATTAGCGACCGAGCTCCCGTTGTGCACAACTCGTTTCGACGGAGCCATTCCTTCCGGCCCCTCTGAATTCAGAAACTCTTCTAGCATTTATGCCTCGATGAGCGCGTCACTGTAAATTGGGAAAGAACGTAAACGAATATATACTGAATAGTCATTTCGAAGTTAGTAATGTCGTTGGTTCTGATTCGAAAAAGCTGAAGCGTTGATGTTCAGACTGGAGACTGTTGTATAATTAGGAAACAAGTTCCGTTAGTTTGCCTACTAGCCAACTGCGCAAAACTCCTGTCCCGGAAATTTAGATTAACCGATTCATGAAAAACGAAGGCCGAAGCCCAATTGATATATGAGTTCATATAGTGGGGTGAAAACCATAAAAAAAAAATTTTTTTTTCTACTCGCATGCCTGTTGCTTATCTTCTTTAATAAATACTCCTCACATCAAAGAAAAACTATCTAAAGTTCCACAGTATTGTGCTGCACTACCATAAGCCACATAAGAGGCTGTCTCTCCAAATTCAGAGAAATGAACGACATGATTGCACTAGTTATTAGGAAAGCACGTTCTTGTGATAGGGGTATAAAGGCTGGTCCTTCACAATTGAGTGATGATATTTTTTTGTCTCTCCACGTTGGTACAATGCTTGGTCGACATCAGTTCACAGGTGTATAAGTAACGGCTCTTTCTTCCTTACTGTCATTATACTTGTTGAAATAAGTCTGTGATAACACACTTAGTACAGATGACACAATTTTTTTGAAAGTGTTGAAGTGAGAGCTGGGACAAATGTTGCTTCGTCTTGTCAGCTGTTTTTTTTTTTCTTTCAGCAGTTATATAGTAAGGAGTGTTGAATTTATAGTCTAAGAATAAAACGTTAATGAATCAGTCAGCAGGAACGAACATCAACCTTGCGGAAAAGTAAAATAATGAAATGATATTGCGGTCCACCAATGTGTACTCCTTAAATTTAGATCCATCTTCGTTATTTCCCCAGTGCTGCAATACGATCTCTCAACTGGGGCCTTTAAATTGTATCATACACACGTGATCACAAGAGACCGCACCGGTATAATGCCCATGCGCATTTAAAGAGCACGGTTCAAGGTTTTTCCAATGCTCATCCTTCGTTTTTGCTCTTCACCCTTGCACAGGTATACATTGTTATAGTATTTACAAAATAATGACCCAGCTTACGGTTTTTACATCCTAGCACGCGCGCATCCATTGCGTCGGAACGCGAGCGATGTACTTGGGCACCATATTTAAGACGAACGCTCAAAATGGCACCGAGTAGGAGCTTGTTAGTGAAACGGTCTATAGAGAAGGAAGAGGGAGCGCAACAGGGATATATGGCAGAAGAAAAAACCAGCTCATAGCAATTAGGGTAATAGGGGGGTGCATCCACTTTTCAATTCTGCACATACCAGGATGCTAGAAAGAAACAGCCGAAGACCACCGCTCTTGCTTGAGAGACACCTATTTAACGAATTTTCTTATCGGTATTGTGCCTAAGTGCTACCCACTGGGGTCAAAGTACTGTGAGGCGATGAGCGAAACTGCTGAAGGTTCCCTTTTATGGCGAATTCTACTGGGCGTTTTGGAGCGCGCCGGGATCAGTTGACCAGATCCGGAATGGAGTACACGATCCGAACGGGGTCGCGCCGCCTACGGATCCTCAGTGGAGCATGACAACTGCTCCGGGATCGGCGGATGCCTTCCTGTCATTCAACTGCCCGAGAATCCCCTTTCCGCGGCCGCCGCGGTCGTTTCGAAAACGTTTTCGCAATAGCGGCGCTAACACGTGTTCGACGCAGGAGCGGCAGGAATGGCTCAGGAGCTTCGAGCAAAGATTGCCGGAATGCCCGTAGCGCGACAAAACCTTCTCTTCTCCTTCCTGGAAAACGAACCGGCTGTGGAGCCGAGGGGTAAGCAAGCGGCCATTACGAATTCTTCTGAGGCGAGATGGGCGAGATCAGGCGAGATGCCCCGCGAGAAAGGAAGTCACGTGTGTGTGCCTTGGGCTGGCCCGGCTGGCTTCCGGTTGAATCCACCGAAATCGTCGGAGCGACGATTCTCGGATCCAGATCGAGATCTGGAGCGGGAGCTAATCCAAAACGACCAGTGGAACACGTCCGTCTTGATCCCGATCTCCCATTGAAATAGGCTCGCTCCAGAAAGTTCGATGCCGGCGCGCTCCAAAACGACCAGTGGAATTCGTCATTAGTCTAGTCCTATTTTGTTTTACCTCCGTGAGCACTGTTTCTTGTTGGCATCACATGCTAAAAGTAAGTCAGTATGCTAGGACAATGGACCTGTTGCAAGGCGTGCAGCGCACTCAACAGCGCCGAAAGGAATAGCGGGAACTCAAGGTATAACCAGTTGTAGCAGACGACAGAGGCGACATTGAAGGCAACGGCAAGGGGGCCAAGTTCGCTACCTCCGCGCACTTTTCAGTGTCAGGTGGGGCTACGAAGGAGCGTACAGGATTTCGCAGCCTTTTGAGATTTTCGCAAAAAAATGCAAGTCTCTTGGAAGTACCAGCAATTTTGAATTCACTTCTGGGCAGTCACACAACGGGAAATTGGCGCACCTGAACTCTCACAGCTTGTTATCGGCACACAAGGACACACCGGTGACCCTCGGAATTATAACGAGTTCCCAACTTTCCTGAAGCACAAAAAAGAAAAGAAAGAGAGCCAATGAACGGAGCGCGTTACAATTTTCTACAAAAGTGTTTTTACGTGCTGAATTCGTTCAACATTGGGGGTGTATGATTCCGAGAGAAAAATGAAAGGGGGGAAAAGCCACTCATACCTGTAAACAGAGACAAAAAATAGAAAACGCACCACTGGTTGGGGCTGTCCCAGATGGTACCTCACACGCTTAGATCGCCTTTGTAGTAGCTTTGAAATTTGTGTATTATTTGGATCCATATTTGAGTAGCAACGTCCATAAGAGTACTTGTTTTATTGTTTCACTCAGTGCGTAGGAATAACTGGTTGTTTTGGCTTGCATTTTATTTTCCAGAAACCAACGCTCATACAATATGAGCACAACCAATGCACAACCTGAAGACGCCTTTGTGAAACATTTCATCGTCATTATCTTGTTCCAGGATGGCGACAAGGAAGGGCGTCTGTGGAAGCTTTTCCGAAACAATTGCTGGTAAGCGTCAATTCCTCGCGTGTTCGGGTGGCCGCAAGGCGAAATTCCACTGCGATTGTATTAGAGTAGGCCTTAAGGAGTATAACATTTTCATGGCCTCAGGAAAAATGCAACGCCTGCACCTGGCGGAACCGCAGTGACGATAACCCGAATCGTAAAGAAACGTCCGACGTGACGGGGTTTGAAACGAAGAGCAAATCAGCCTTTGAAACCACCATAAAATTAAACACCTCATGCTCGCCGAAGTACCAGGAATCTGTACTGGAAAAGATAAACATCAAGTTAGACGTGCTTATCGCCGAAATGAAATGCCTAAGAGCGGATAATAACCATCTATGTTCCGAATTCACCGAGTTACGGAAGCAACTTGCCAAGCGAGGGCCTGATCTGAATCAACCGAGCCTGAGTTACAGCGCTGCCGCATCATCGGGACGGAATCAGGTTGAACACAAAACAACAAATTCGAGATTGAATGCGGAAGGCCGAACTTGGGACATGGCCAGCATGGGTCCCGTGTCGACGAAGCAAAGTTCTGACAGCAAAGGAAACGACGAAAAACCGTGCCACGAGTAGTGTGAACCATCTTCAACAGACTTCTAGGCCATTTGTGACCGACGACGAAGGCTACACTACAGTGGGACCTCGACGACGTAAGAAGCCTTCAGTTAGAACATCGAAGTCATCCAAGGTGACCATTGTACCTCGTTTCCCTTTTCAAAAGGCGTTGTTCGTAACTAGATTTGGCCCCGAGACAACAGTTGAGGACGTTAATTCGCTCCTTGAACCTGTCCTACGGGGGAAAACTGTTAGCTGCACGAAGCTGAAAACAAAATTTCCCTCCTACTCTTCTTTTCATGTTTCGGTCGAACAATACCTTTTTGAAACCATTAATAACCCAGACATTTGGCCCGAGGGGTGTATTTTCCACCAGTTCTTCGGAAAGCTTGATATGACGTGAACGTCACTACCAAACAGTACTGATGACTAATCAAACGATTAAATGCTATTATCAGAACACTCGGGGTTTGAGAACGAAAGCTGATGACTGTATGTCAATTGTTGTTTCCACTAATTTGGACATGTTTCTTTTAACGGAAACTTGGCTCCTGGAAAACAAAAAAAGGGGAGTTTTAACAAATCATACAAGT
>JABSTQ010008902.1:0-43296 GCA_013358835.2 Ixodes persulcatus
AAACTGCAGTTTCACCAGAGTTAACACCACCAGAAACGGGCCGTTTACTGGCCATGGCCAGTAGAGTCACTGTCCATCCACAGAGCACAAAGTCTCCCCATGTTTCTCCTTCGTGTCACCAGATGACACAACCATCGAGCCCGCACCAGAATGGAAACACGCGACACAAGAATCTATTCGATGTGTGCATTCTGCTGGAGATACATTCCACCGAGCAAGAAAGGCACAAATGAAGTTGATACGGTTGACACTGAAACCATGCATTTCCAAGTGAAAAGAGAATGTCAAATGAAATACCTCACATGGTAGTAGCTAATAATGTACAGGTGGGCATGAGAAACAGGCATATTAACACAGTTCATTCACATCTCAAAAGCAAACTAAGTGCCACCAACAAACAAGGTTGACATTTTCTGGTTTACATTTTTAGTTCAGCTCGACTGGTGTCAACATGGATATACTTCAGCTCAAATGATGTCAGTATAACAGCCAGCAACCAATTAGTGAGTTCCATCTCCATCCCTACTGGATGCTCGGAATTGAGCGACTTTAACATTAACTCTCAGAAAACAGTCTCACGTCTTCCGGGGGAAACGTCTTGACTTGCTTGGCCTTCTTCCTGAGTTCAAGCTCCAGTTTCCACTTCTGCTTGATCGCCGACTGCTCGTGCCACTCGCACTTGCAGTCCGCACTTTCCGGCTGAACCAAGTGGCATGCCTTCTTTGTGTCACATGCCTCACAGCCGTTCGTCTGGTGCGAACTTCTCGTTCCTGTTTTGCAGAAGAGAAATCACAGTTCCAGCAATGCTCCGAAGATTCCGATTGACTATACCATCTCGTATTAATGTCACTACGACCGTTTGTAAATTTTTGTGCGACTTCAGCCTTGTTAGGCATTCATATTTAAGGCATATTTGCCGTAACCTTATGCTTGGGATTTTTTGGGGTTTATAGGTATGTTTCGCAAAGTTTACTGTAAAAAAATCTGGCTCCATTTTTTTTAACTGAAGGTAATTAAACAACCCAGCATTTGTTTTTTTCAATATTTTAGAAGCTGGGTATCCCTAGGTCATTCACAAAAAAGACTACTTCGTAATTGCCTACAGGGGTAATTTGTGTGAAACAAATCTGCTTTTTGCACCAGAAATGATTTTGGCAGGTATCTTTGGTTAGAATTACTATTTATGGCTGATGTCAAGATTGGATGAAAATTTGCAGGATCACTTTTTTAAGTTAGAATTGTTCAGAATGGAAGCCCTAGGGACCACCATTTTCTCAGCTCCCGGGGAAATTTTGGATTTAACCTAGCTTCAATAGTATTAGAATACTTGTTCGAGTCGTATATAGGAGCAAAAATTGGGTCTTATCTGATAATGACGAAGCCTACGGTAATTATATTTTGCAACTGTAAAACTGTGAAGTTCAAAGGATTAGACCTTTTACATTAATAAAGCGATGTACACTGGCAAAAGGGCCAAGCCATTAATGCAGCTCACCAAGGTGCTGGCAGTGCGTGCAATGCGAGTCCTTTTTGACCATCGCATCTACCTTCTTTTCCAGCGTTTCATACTTTTTGTCCATGAACCAGCTCCGCAACCTACAATGAAAAAAAGTCGGAGACAAATCTCGAACGGCCGTCTAAATTCATTCGGCACCGCCAAGTCACGTATTGACGCGCGACTGAGTCTAAATAATGCGAGTGTGCACCGTTGTTGTTAGCAAATGGCATTATCGACAGTATATACTACGCATTCACTCGAGATAGCCAGGCATTTCCCAAACAAAAAAGATCTTGGAACGCCCAGTTCACAAGACCGAGATTCATGATGCTACAGCTTCGAGCACATTTATTGAATCTTCACTGAATGTGACCACCTACGTCCAGTTTGACAGTTGTATATACGCCAATTAAAAGGTACACTCCGCGACACTGTTGGCGTGAGCGAGCCGCCGCTGGTCTTCTCTATTTTTCTCTCAGTATTGGAGGACTATGTTAAAAGCTACAACAGTGGTGGAGGCGCTCGGTTGGGGTGCTAACCCAAGCGGTAAATTTTGATGCCCACCGGTACCCTTTCGAAGTAAAATGCGCAAAAGCACCTAAGTCGTGTTCGCGCTAACGGCGTCGCGAAGTGTACCACGGAGAACATTCTTTCCCACCGTAGTCGCCTGTCTCCAACACGACCTTCCCACCTTCGACGATGCTGTAAACGTCTCGTGCATCTCGCACGCGCAGCCACAGCACGGTAGAAAGCACGAAGAATGTGTCGGAGGAATTCGAAAGACGTGCACTGCCGTTCGTTCTCCCTCTGTCGGCGACTGCGGACGGAAATAAGCAATGTGGCTAAATCGAAGGAAAGTCAGAACGAGCCACCTCTCAATGACGTCCACGTGTTGGAGCGAGTGCAGGAACTTGAGCGCAGTCTCCTTGCCCACGTTCTGAAGCCCCGAAGAGTAATCGCAGCCCGAGAGCACTGCAAGCGCTATCAGTTTCTCGCGGTTTAAGCCCAGCTTGGACTCGATGTCGGCCATCTTGTATGCCAAAACGTGAGGATCCTGGAAACATGCAGACTACTTAGGTACCGTTCTGCCGTAGATCTCTTCCCCTGCTTCAGCGTTTAGCAAAAGCCATCCATCTCTCCTCGTTAAGTGCCGCGGCAAAACAATGTTGGTTGTACACCCGACTGCTCTTCTTTAATATTTTCCCATGTCTGACTTTTATTCGCTGCATTCGGCGTGAGTTCATGCCACGAGGGTGCCGCAGTGTTTTGTGCCCCAATAAACTTCCGGTAATGTATTTATTTTGTTCTTCAACCACATGCGGCAATCGAGTAAAAAGGATTTTTCATCGGAAAAGTATTTAATATGTTTGGAAAAACTTGCGCACATCATAGAGAGTAGTAGAAATAACATAAATGATGCGAAACAAAACGAAAGGAAGAGGAAAACCAGAAGCGTGCAGGGGTCAGCTGATAATAAGCAGCAGCGAGCTTGTTCGCAAACAAACATCGGTGAATATGCTGCAGCGAGACAACATTAATCGATGCCCAGTTAGAATGCGGATATTCTCCACCATATGTGATGGCTTTGGCTCAAAATATGTTTGGTTGTACAGAACGAACGTCAAACCAAATTGATTACCAAGTTACAACAAGCAAAAACAGAGTGACCAAATTACAAAAAATGCTTCTATATGGGTCACTACTGCTCTTTTCTGTAACACGTGCCAGAGAGCATGAATAAAGACGACAACACACGGGCTCACATTAGTTTGATCTAAGACCAGCTGGACATTACTTTTAATCTCTTTATCTGTACTTCTCGAAAACAACACAACTTCCATGTTTAGGCGAAAGTTAATACATCTCTAAATGATGTCATGCAACTGGATACTCTTCCATGCTTCAGAAGATTAGTAACATCCCATTTGGCATGCTTGGATTCCAAGGAAGGCACATTACTAATAATTCAAACATTATGCTCCGCTATTCAAGTACATTACCGTAAGCCAGATATTACACTAGCATTGCTAACAACAATGCCAAGCAGAGAAATGATCCTATCACCTTGTCTTCAATGTTAAGCTTCCTGTAGACTGTGGCGGCACCATAGAGAAATGCATCCCCGTCTTGAGTCATACAAGCATCCACCATCTGAAGAAAAGATTGAGGGAAGGAACAATGACACTCCACACGAGTTTCCTCGGCACTGCATGTGGAAAACAATGTGCGGGCATGTAGTGGCGCACCTTTTGTTTATTGAGGAAAGCACACGTGCACTCCGCCTCGCCGGGACTTTGGATGCAGGGAAGTCCAAGAATGTCCAGAAGCTCTTGGCACTTTGGAAAACATCAAAAACAGTCAATTTGGAGTGAAAGATCGAAAAGATTTAAAAGCGTGTACGTGCGAGGTCAGCATGTGAAACAGACATCCAATATTATGACAAGCAAATGTTTTTTCTTTGCAGCCCTTAAAAAGTAGACAAAATTTGGAACGTTCATTTCGGAAGCCCAACTTGCATCCAGGAACTTTTAAAAACACTGAAGCATGTAGTATACTATAAAACAGTTAAAAAACAGAAATTAATATGTGAATGACCCAGGAGATGCATAAGAAATCTTTGCTGGGATGACTCTTGTGTGCTTAAACTGCAGCAGGGAGGCAGACAGCAGAAATCCCATGTTTACACCGCAATCATAATGTTCCGTGTTCTCGAGGATTATTTTTCTTCAAAATCGAGGCTGTCTTTCCGAGGTTTATTTTCAATGTTCAGCATCGAATGAAAAATCTGTCTTTATCGGGGTTTACGTTGAAGGGCACACGAGATTCCCCAACCTTCAGGAAATTACCTGAACGCTTGGAAAATCTCCCGGCGAGAAAAGGAAATGGGACAAGGACTGTGGTTTGCCAAGACAGACAGTTCAGTGAACGCAGTGGTCTGGGTGAACCAGCTCTAGATAAAGATTTCCTCTCGTGAAGCGTCCCAATTCAGGGACAGCTCCGATTCGGGGCATGTCCGTTTTCCTCGATTTTGATAAGAGCGGCTCAGGGGGTTATTTTTAGGCGTTCGTCGGTACAACCAGAAACCACGAAACCCAAATTAAACCATCTTCAAAACCGACTACTTTTACTTCAGTTTGAAGTCTTATCGGTCACTACCTGCATGGTGAGAGTGCGCAGTCCTGCTCTGTGTGCCGAGACCTTCCTGGGCTCTGCCTCTCCAAAGCGAGCCAGACTCCTCTGAGAGAGGGTGTCCATTTTTACTTCTGGCGATTTGCCTTCGAGCACAAACACGAGTTTTATTCCGTGCCTGAGAAGCTTCCTGCACCTAAAAAAGAGGTTCCTGAAAAGGAAACGAGGTTGCCTCTGAATGAAAAGATGCGCTTATAGATTGTTGGCTAGTCAGCGAGAGTCAATTTTATGGTCGATTGGTGCTTCATCAACGCAAGTTGTAAACATTTAATTGTTGGAGCATTTCGATGTTACATCAACGACTTAATATCGGTTGCCTTTGATACCTTGCTTGCATCCACCAACAAGAGCCAAAGTACATTAGAATATTAATTTTTTCCTTCGAAAGGTTATTTTTTTTACTAAAAGCTCGCCAAAGAAAAGATAGTTTTGAAGTCATTTGCTCAGCAAGAAATAAACAAAACACCTCCCTCGTATAATTGGTAACACAGGGTGTCAACCACCCAGAAAACTTAGCTTGTTCGAGAGACTACAAGCACTTAAAATACTCAGCTATTGGGTTGTACAATTCCTTTATTGGGTACAAGCAAAGCAGACAGTGGGCACTTTATATACAGTTGTTCACCTTTGTAAAAAAATCACATTTATTGGGATTAGTTGCCGGCAAAGCACTAGGCCCAATAGACCTTTCCGGAAACTCCCAGGAGACGTGGCGAAGGGAATTGTGGGGCTGTTCCAATGTAAGCCCGTGCCGACTTAAACACTTTCTATATCCTGGAAGCAGCACAATTTATTCTCTCTTATAGGATCTCAGAAACGACTAAAGATAAAGCAGACATATGTAAGGAGGTCATCAGATACGTCTGTTTTGCTTTCTTTCTGCTTTTGATGCGTTCTGATATCACAAAATCGTAAACCAATGCCAACTTCGTCTTCCATTCCTGGAAGACATCGGAATGTCAGAGTACCTCTGGCAGACGAAGGGGGTGCATTTGGAATCGGAAAAAACCTTCCAAAGGCTAACCTTTCAAGCACTCCGACCGGGTGTAGCCCGAAACAACCCATTCCCGTTTGAACCCGTCCCATTTCGACCCATTCCCGAATCGAACTTCCCGTTTGAACCCGTCCCGTTTCGACCCATTCTCGAAACGACTTTCCCGTTTGAACCCGTCCCGTTTCGTCCCATTCCCGAAACGCCCTTTTCGTTTGAATCCGTCCATTTTTAAGCCATTTGTATAAGGCCCTGCGCATCACAACCTTTTTGCGAAAAGTCTAATCGTTCTAACCCTGGTCTGTGCACCTTTTCTGCTGAAGAATATATGTTCTGAAATAGTATTGCATGCCGTATTCTAAAAGTGGCACGTCTTTCAGGCAAGCTTTGAAGTAATATATTATTCTTACTTCAAACTATTAAATTGTTTTTGCTTTTTTTTTTTACTTCAAGATGATCCCCATAACGTGCAACCACGAAACGGTCTATGTAAACACTGCGACACCGTTACTGCAAAGACGACCTTGTCACTTTTTGTTTTTAATTTTACTTCAAAATGGTATTAGCAGTCACCAAATTTTAGGGCTTAGGGGACTGACTCAGATGAGCACTTCCCAAGCCAGTAAGCACCACTATTTGCAAGCTGCTGCAAAGATACCCTTGTCAAAGCTTCATCCCGTATGATCAAATCGATGAAGCTGTGAATGTTCGGGTGAGCCCTCCCTGACGCCGCGTTTATCTTATGGTGCCATGTCTCCAAGGTTGTTTCGGTAGAGGGAAAAGTGAGGTCAGCAAGGAGGACAGACATTGGACACTTGAACCTAATCAACTGTTAACGAACAATACAAACGAACAGACCCAACTGAAAACAAACGATGGCCGAAGCGGGAAGGTTGTTTCGGGAAAGGGCGAAATGGGAAAGGGTGAAACGAGAAGGTCGTTTTGAGCCGGGTCGAAACGGGAAGGTACAAACGGGAAGGTTGAATTGGGAATGGGTCGAAACGGGAACCACCCCTCCGACCCCAGGTTACTAAAATACTCAACCAGTGTTTATGAACTCGAGTAAATGGAGCGTACTGGTAAAGTTCCGGTGTAGAGGAGAATTACATAAATGACGAGGGCAGGACGACACAGATGTCCTTCGTCATTTAAGTCACTCGTCATTTATATAATTATCCTCCAACACCGAGAGTTTATGAGTATTCTATCGGACGCCAACCCTGTTCCCTAACTAAGACCAGATACAGAATGCACCCTCGACACCTGAGAAGACAAGAAAGTTCTGCCACAGCAACACCGTCCCTTCTCAACATAGTCCAAAAGGCAGGCACTTCAGTATCGGTGTCCGCAGGGAATGCCGTGAGTTGCGTCCGATTTTCTACACGCAGAACACAAGACGTCGACTTTGTGAGAAGGAGCAACGCTACTCCTCTTACGAATCTGCCCCAGCGTTTCGGCGAGCGAGTCCGAAAGACTTTGCGCAAGACGTTCTTCGTGCGTCGCATGGTCAACTTCGTTTTTTGGACGCCTCGCCAAAGATGGTGCAACTCGTTCGACAACTACATCGTTTGGAGGCGAGTCAAATTTTCGCTTAGACGCTTTTCGACGAGCCTCCTCATCAAGCTGACTTGGACGTAGTCTGCCAAGAAGCATTCCTGTTGGTTTTGTCTCGATGCACTTCATCGTTGCAGACGCCGTCTTAACCCCACTTTCGGCACTCCCTCTACCGAGAGTTCTCGGAACGTTAGCCAACCTGTCCAAGTTCTTGATGACAAAATGATCTATCCTAGTTTTGAGCTCCGTCAACGATGTCGGTCGTGCGTCTTCGGAGAATGCGACCCCCGTAAAAGGGTCGCTAGGTGACCGTCCCCACTTGCGCTCGCTCTTGACATGTTTGTCCAGCGTAGCTTGGTCGATCACTTGGCCCCCCGGCAGCAAAACAGGCTGCGTCATCAGTTCGTACGTTAAGGCGTCCTGAAAATCGCTGGGAATCTCCAGATCAGAAGGGATCTGCGGTGACCTGCCAGTGGAGATGCCTCGGGATGTCGATGGTTTTGACTCCAAGCTCACCGTTGCCGGCGGAAGCTGAGTGGCGCGCGGTACAGCTAAGGATTTTCGAAGAAGTTCTTTCTGAAAAGCGATGTCGCACGAGTTTCCCATCGGTTGTCCCCACACCTGGCAGAATCCGAGGCCGACGGAGGTGCTGCCCTGAACGCGAATCAGTCTCAGTTTGAGTCTCCGCACGAACTTGCAGTGGAAGGCTTTGAGCGGTTCAGCGGCTTCGCTTTGGGCGTCTTTTTTGTCAAGGGGGTCATTCAACTCGACGAAGGGACCCCGAGGGACGTAGCGCCGATTTCGGAACCACACGACGTCCTGCGCTGGGTCGTACTTGCGGGCGAGGAGCTCGAAGTCGGCTTCGCCCTGATGCGTGTGAGAGACCCAAAGTTCGAGGCCGGTCAGTCTGACTGGTCCCCTGACAAGACCGACGCATATCCAGCCAAGCTCGGTCGGCACCGGGAAAGTTATGACGACATTGACGGGAGGTTTGATGAAGTATTCCGCCATGAAACCCTGCTGGCGTCGCGTCGACGTGCTGATGAGGTTTTCGACGTCATAACCATCGGAGCATATCTGATCAGCTTCAATTCGTGTACCGATCTTGTCGTCGCACAAATTGATTGCCATGAAAACAGGAGTCCGTCTACGAGCACACATGAAAACAGAATGCATTCGTTCACTCTACTAATCCTCGTAGTCGAACCCCGCAACTCTGAACGGCCGTAAACTAGGTAAACTGCCAACGCTAGCGACCCTGCTGACCCTGCGTTCACGTGAAATTCAACGTAAAATTCAACGCACTTGCGATAGTTATCGCGATTGGTTGGTCGCCCCTCATGAGCTCCGAGTAACTTCCCGACCGACTCTGGCTCTGCGTAAACGAAAATACGATACAACGTAGAAATTTGACTCTCTTTGTAGTAATAAATACTAACGACAATGCGCATAGGAAACTGATTTGTGTGTAATGGATATAAAAGAGCAGTACTCACCTGTTTGTTTGTAAACGTCTTTATTGGGCCTTTTTGAGGCTGCTCTTGTTCTACGGCATCAGCAGCGGCGGGGGGGAGACACGGGGGATTTCTTTCCTTGGTGGGCCTTGTAGAAGCAGGGCTCCAGGCCCTCCGTCTGCGTGAACGAAGAGGCAGAGGTGCTTCCACAGGAGCTGAACAGTCCCGAGCGACGTGTCCTGGGGTAGAATCCAGTCGATGTAGCTGGTGGGTCGGTGTTCTGCCGGTAACTCCGACAGTATGCGTTCCCGGGCTGCGCCATAGGTTGGGCACTCCCAGACCAGGTGCGAGGTGGTCGCCGGCACAGCGCAGGCGCGGCACTTGCCTTTGTTGGGATCATCGCCGAACATCTTGTGCCTGAGGGCCGGCGTGAGGGCGGTGTTGGTGATAATCCGCCTTATGGTGACCTGTGCCCTGCGGTTCAGGTCTGGAGGCATCGGTGGGATCTCTCGGTTGTGACGGTTCGCGGCGGCGGCGTCTTGTCTCAGTCGGAGGAGGATGGCTTTACGCTCCTTCTTGGCAATTGCCGCTAATTCCGCGGAGTCTGGTAAGTCGTCCGGCGGGCCAGTTTCACTCGGCGCTGGGGCGTGTCTGGGCTCTTTTGTGTTGTTGGTTGCGTTCGACACGGTTGATCTGCGCAGTGCTGCTCGTGCCTCGCTGTGAGCCCATTCATTCGCCCGGATACCCGCGTGTGCCGGGACCCAGTCGACTCGTAGTGTGACGTTCCTGTCATGCAGTAGGCGTTTTGCGACGTCGTGAATATTTCGCACCCGTTCGCTCTGACTCTTGATTGCGTTACGGCACTCCGAATATGCCTCCCTGGAGTCCGTGTAGATAGTGATGTCAGTCACCTTTGTGCCGACGGAGTGACGTTCCTCTGCGTGTATCGCTGCTCGTAGAATGGCTTCGAGTTCGGCCCCCTTCACGCCCACACCCGGGGGCAGCGCGCACGCATCCACTTCGAGGGTGGTGGTGTCAACCCAGGCTATTGACGTTCGGAGAGGGCTCCCGGGTTCTTCCGGTGACGGCTGCTCTGCGGCCGCGTCGGTGTAGATGCAGACGTGTTTCGTTCCATCTCTGTTTTTGACAAGCTTCTCGTGCGCTGTCGCGAAACGGGACCTCCTCTCGGGATGATCGGGGCCCATGTGACTTGGGAGTGGCGCATCGTCTGTGAGATTGATTTGTCGTTCCCATGGCGGCTCTTGCACCGGGGGGATCGGCGGTGCCGGTTAGCGGGAGTTCTCCCAGCTCTGCGAGAATCCTCTGCCCAGCACGTGTGCTCAGTAGCCGAGTTCTCTGTGCAGACAAGAGTTGCTCGGCCACGTCGGCCAGCCTGTTCAGCCCGCCGTGGGCATAGAGGTCCGCAGTCCAGGTGTACCTTGGGAGGCCCGTTACGATTCGTATCGCTTCGCGGTTTAACTTTTCCAGCTCCTCCTGTTGTTTTGTAGTGACGTGATGGTAGTTGTATCCGTAAAAGATCGGATACGTAAAAGATCGGATCCGTAAAAGATCGGATGGTAGTTGTATCCGTAAAAGCCATTTGGTGTGTTATGCTTTCCGGACTGACTCTCCACGATCCAACCACTCAGATCCACGGCGACCGTTTGTCCTTCGAGATCTTCGAGCTGAACTTTTTCCGCGACCCGTGATAGCACTCGCCATAAATCCGTGACACCCATGATCACTGTTTTTTAGACCGGTAATCGCGCGAACCACCTTGACTTCGTTTCCCAGAGACAACGATCTAACGGCCTTCCTAAGAGCACGATGCGCTCATTAGCAATAGTTGTTGAATGATTCTACTGGATGCATGTTATCCGCAATGAGTATTAAACTTCAAACCGTGCAAACGAGAGGAAAGCCAGTTGAAAACAAACCTAGCTCTGCCGCCTTGCCGCCGTTATGATCACGTGTTCCTTTTTTTGTTGTTGGTTTGTTTCGTTTATGGATATTGGTTATCTGAAGGTGAAAACTCGGAAACTACAAAACACTTGTGAAAAATATCGATATTAAAAAAGGATTAATGATACGAAACAAAATAAATAACACGAAGTGTTGATGAATAACTTCTGGCGGACAGTGCAGGAAGTAACGTCGTTCAAAAAGTATATAAAAAAATAAAGTTGTAATCGAATCGAAAGCACGCCACCTGTCGGAATAGTGACTCGGGGTTCAAAAGATGCCGAAGGCACCTTCTCCTTAAAAGTTTTGTTTACGCCATGTTTAGCGTCGTATGGACAGTAATCATCCCACAACTACAAGAAACTAACCAGAAACTCCTCTCGATGTGGTCGGTTCATCTCCAGCCAGGCTGGGCGTTCCTTTTTCCCTCGCCGAGAAGGTCGAAAACGGACCGTGGCTGGCAGCAAGTACGATCCTTGGGAGAGTTGACAGCACTTTCTTTGTTTGCGTCGTTGTTGGACGCTGCCGAGGTCAACGGCCGAGGCTGATATGTCACGATGCTCTCTGAATCACAAGCTCCGGGACTTCACCCAGCAGTTACATCCGCAACGAACCAACGAATTTTAAACGATTGAACTACGACAGTGACACTGATCGGCAATGTCGGCGGCGACGGATCAGTTCGGTACGCCACGGCCGCTGCTCATCTCGAACACATCGGACCTCCGCGCCGTGGTCGGCTGTCAGATGTTGCTCCTCCACGCGCTACGCAAGCGCCGGCGACGCCTGCTCCTCGATCAACGACCTTCTCACTCCGTGCATATGGTGCAAAACGCGATGCTGCTTCGACGGGTCCAACGCCGTCAATCCAGGATCCATTTCCTTGCGAACCTGGTGAAGACCGCCGTGACGGCGGGTCTGGGTCGCGACCTCTGCTTGGACCGTAAGCCGTCCGACAACCACGTCTCCGCCTACGACGACTCGGAGTCCGACCTGGACGACGACGAACACTTGCTCTCCCCCGGCCAAATCAGCGACGACGTCTGGCTGAACACGTTCAGAGTAGGAAAGGACCTCTACCACTACCTCCTCACCGAGCTCAAGCCGTTCATGTGCGTGGACGAGGACAACAGAGACGACGACTACCCGCCTTTCGAGAAGCGGGTCTCCATCGCCCTCTGGCGCTTGGGGAAGGTCTGGGACGACCCGGCGCTAATGCGGGCTTTCGGCGTGACTGGAGACACAGTGGCCAGGATCGTGCGAGAGTTTTGCGCCGCCGTGGTTAAGGTCCTCATGCCACGGTTCGTGCAGGTGCCCTATGACGAAGACCTGGAAGACATCGCGGAGCAGTTCCGCGACCGCACCAAGTTCCCGCGGTGCGCCGGGGCGCTCTGCTTCGCGCATGTGCCCATCCTCCCGCCGCAGGACGACGAAGGCAACGACTACACGAACCCGGAGGGCTGGAACTCGATCGTGGTTCAGGCGGTGGTGGGCGCTGACCGGCGTTTCTGGGACCTCAACATCGGTTGTCCCGGCAGCACCCAGGTGGCGCAGGTAATAATGGAAATTGAGTCGCGTGTATGTTTAGATGACCGGAAGTTAGTCGGCCTCAATGGGCATACGACGCTCGTCCAGATCGAAACGGGCAGGGGGCGAGGATTGAACTCGAGATCCCTAAGTTCTGCAGCGCGAGCTTTCGCGCCATGTGCTTTGAGCTGCGGCGTGTCAATGCAGTCGGCCACCGATCCCTCCGTGCAGGTGCTTCGTAGCTCCAGTCTCTGGAAGAAGGGCGAGGAGGGCACGCTGTTTGCGGCCAAGGTGGAGGAGATCTGCGGCATCAGAGTCAAGCAGGTCCTGGCGGCCGGAACGGGCTGCCCGCTGCGCCGCTGGATCGTGACGCCCTACCTGATGCCCAACGAGTGCCAGCTGCGCTTCAACCGGTCGCTCAGCGAGGTCCTGTCCGTCGGGGAGGCGGCCTTCAGGAGGCTGGAGGCGAGGTTCCCGTTCCTTCTGCGCCACAACGGGAGCGGCATCGACCTGATGCCCAGCATCGTGGCGGCCTGCAGCACGCTGCACAACATGACGGAGGAGTGGGGCGACGGCTTCGCGGAGTTCTGGCTGGCGGAGGCGTCGAGGCACGCCCTGCCGCAGCCCCACCCCAGGGGCGACCCGGCGGGGGATGCCGCGCGGTCCGCAGAAGGGGAGGCGATCCGGGCTGCCCTCTTTGCAGCGGTTATAACCTGAGATAACTGTCAAACGACGTGAAACTTCCGAGACCACGTTTTAGCTCATTGACACCGCTGTGTCTTGAGGCTGGTTCACACACTGGCAACTGCTTACGACAACATGCTCCTGCCATCTGTCAGGTGGAAAACTTTTCATTTTCATACATTACCTTCCTCTTTTTTTTTCGCATGATTCTTTCTGGGCTTTAAAAATATTTGACATTAGAAACTACCATATCCCATAGATATTACATACATTTGATCTCGCAAATACCGCAAAACCTTTGTTCTAGTGAAATGCAGTTCCATGGTCACCTCATAGATGGTGTCAGCGTCTTCCCCTGTCGTAAGGGATGGCAAGAACTCATTCATAAGCAGACGCAAGTGTGTGAACAGTCCTTTACCTGAAGTGTGTCGCGCGACTATAATTTGACTGACCTCAAGTCTGGATGCAGCTGACGCTACGAGGTGATGGGACCAATCGAACAGCATCAAAAGCGCAACATGGTGTCCGTCGTGTCTGCATGACTCATCATTGCTGAAGCAATCGTATATATGGAAAGCCCAGCAACTTCTGCTTTTGATGCCATTCGACCGGTCCAGTCTGTTTGTAACGTCGGGCGAGTCCGTACTTAAGGCAAATCGAAGTGTAGTTCGTCGAGGCTTTCTACTTCTTAATATTTTGCGAGGGAAGGATGAATAAGTTCTGCCCTCTCCAGTCAGTCACAATCAAAAGTGAAGCGTAGGAAAAGGCCAGTTGTAACGTGCAGAGAAGAAGACTACAAGCTTTCCCATTCTTCCCCAGCATTTGTATTTTTCTGAGTCTATATAATAGTTTGTGTAATAGGGCTGTTGTCTCGACGAATCGTAGAAAAGTATTCGAGCAAAGTGTGCTGCAAACATTTCCGGGCTCATCCACATTGTTTCGTTAGCGGGGTGCAAGGGACTCTTCTTAATTTGGGCATTTGCTTATCATAGCCTTAGTTATGCCCGTGTCCCACTAGAGCGACATACAGAAACAAAAGACAACGACAAGCCTCTAACCAGAGTCTTTCGCGATTTGAGAGGCTTTGTAGAAAAAAGGAGGCTATACTCAAACACGACCATCATGCACGCGAGGGTATCTTTGGCAGGCTTGCAATCGCTCGTGCTTACTTCACGAGCACCGAATGACTAAGCACCTGCCAAAGGTACCATCGCGAGCATGCTGCATGGGTTTGAGGCTTGTCGCTGTCTTTTGTCTCTGTCTGTCGCTCTAGTGGGACACGGGCATTACAGGGCATCAAGCCCCCTCTGCTTACCCAGGAGCTTAGCCGTGCAAACAGGTTCTATGCGAAAGAATTTTGCATTTGCTGGAAGTTTCTCGCAACTTTCCTTGTGATGTTTTCTAGGAAGTACCACGTGCAATTTTTCTTCCAGCCTGTAAAATGTGACCAAGTTGCCTTTTATGGCAATTCTCCAGTCGAGGCAACCTACCAGTTGGTAATTCAGTTTATAATAATTTAATTATCTGGTTGTAACATACTTTCTGCAAAGTACGACTGTGTAACAGGAATGTATGCTTGGGGTGATAGATGGACTCTACTCGGCGTCAACTTCTTGCGCTACATTGTCAAGGCTGGGATAGTTTCCAGTGCTGCAGCCTTGCACTGCTGAGCGTTTGTGGCTTTGTTTTGCATCTCGTTTGCACGCACTCTTGTGTGAAGATGTTAAAGTCAAGAGATACCTTTGAAAGCATTGGAGCACTGCTGAAACTATGTTAGCCTCAATAAGGAGGCTCAGAAAAGTGACGTCGAGTAGAGGCTTGTGATGTGGACCAGGCAAGAGCCATTATTTCTTTTGTCTAGAATTTTTCTTGGGTGTGGTGCAGAATCTCAACGAATCTTGGTCACAAAGAAACAATATGAGAAGCTGTAATAACTTCTGTCGCGTACCGTGAGCGGGCCTTAGACAACCTATGAGACGAGCCTGGAGACAAACGTGCGTTCTTTTTAATCTATGGCGTCACTCCTCTGCTCGCGTCCCGTGACTGTCCTCGTTCTCTTCTTTCATAGTCACTGGACACGACACCTTCCCTTCTGTGCTCTATTGTCCATAACGTTCCGGTGGTTTAGAAACCCTTCCGCTTCTGGTAACCAACGCGTTGTTGCTTGCAAATGAAGCTGGTGGTCCCTTGTCAGTGACCACGCTCGGTGTCATGTCTTGTGGTGCAGGTTGTAGATGTCTGGTTGTACGGCGTCGCGCCCCGTCATCAGTCTGTATTATGTACGACCGTGGTTCGCTAGCTTGTTGTAACACAACGCCTTGGTGAGCAGCACCCGCATGCATCCAGACTGCTGATCTAGGTGTCAGTTCGGCTCTGGGTCTCGCCCTATGGCGCTTGTGTTACAACAGCAATGGGACGAGAGGCCGAAGACGTGCTGTTCTCACTGAAGTTGTCTACAGACGAACTAAACGTCTACACAACAGTGAAAGACAAGTTCGAAGCGCATTTGATTCCTCATACGAACGTCATCTTTGAGAGAGCAAGGTTCAACATGAGGAAACAAGAGGCTCACGAGACAGCGGAGACTTTTATTACCGACTTGCACAAGATGGCAGACACCTGCGACTACGGAAGCGTCAGGGAAGACCTGATCAGGGACCGGCTAGTCGTAGGTCTCTTACACAAGAAATTAGGTGAAAAGCTCCAGCTCGACGCAAAACTCACGCTACAAGGAGCGATTGCAGCAGCTCGCAACTCCGAAACAGTCAAACGCCAACAACACGAGCTCCGTGGTCACGAGGCAGCGCGTACCGACGTGGACGAAGTTCGCAATCGAAGTGCCCGTGATAGCCCAGCACACCGCGAGCATTCAAAGCAACAGACTGCGTATGAAACATCGTGGTCCTGCAGATGGTGCGGCGGCGCATCGAGGCAAAACAAGGCGCAATGTCCCGCAAATGGGAAGAAATGCAACGGTTGTAAGAAAACCGGCCATTTCCAAGCGGTTTGCATGACCAGAGACCGTCCAACACACGTACGCCCAAGCAATCATGGGAGGCAAAAGAAGTCCGTCGTGGACGAGCTCTTCGTGGGACAGGTGCTCCACTCAACGAACGGCCAACCATGGACAATAAGAGCCAGAGTGGGACAAAATACACTGACTTTCAAGGTCGACACCGGTGCGGACGTAACGGTGATTCCGGCCACGGAATACGATGAGCGCGCCATGGGTACCCTTACGGTCGCCAACGAGAGACTCCTCACAGCCGGAAGATCGCACCTCTCTACCCTTGGGCAGTTCATCTCGACCATCCAGTGGAACAACAAGATGACCCAGCAGAAAATATTCGTTGCTGAAGGTCTCCAATGCGCGTTATTGGGGCGCCCAGCGATTCAAGCCCTCAACGTGCTTCCTACACTGCACGAGGTCAGCACCGGCAGCCACTGTCCGGAGGAATACGAGTCGCTTCTCGAGGGTCGCCTGGGAACAATGAAGACGGAATACAAAATCGCACTTCATCCAGATGCCAAGCCCTTTGCGATAACATATCCTCGACGCGTGCCCATCCCGATCCTGCCAAACGTTCGCAAGGAAATAGAGCGAATGCTGGACAGGGGAGTGACGCCATAGATTAAAAAGAACGCACGTTTGTCTCCAGGCTCGTCTCATAGGTTGTCTAAGGTCCGCTCACGGTACGCGACAACTTCCAACGTCTGCTATCCTAATGTGGTGCTCAGAACACTTACCGGATGGTGCTCTTGCAGTTGTTTTTATTTTACGCGTAAAAGTTTGGTTTCTTTTGTTTTTATACTTTCATATTTTGGGGCATCTAGGTTCAGTTGGGAAACGTTGGCCATCATCTAAGCATAGTTGGTTACGGGTATCATGTTGAAAACGTGTGTAGCGTTACAACTAACCTCATAATCTCCTCAAAAGGATGACTTATGCAATGCTTTAAAGTTCTTCGCGGATGTCACCTTTGAAACTTGCGTCATAACAGATTGCACTCTATTTTTATGACAAGTTCTCCGACCATTTTTCAGCGATTGCATATACATGAACATATCTACTCGTAAGTTTCTATTTGTTCAAGACTCCCACCGAACATTGTTGCAAATTGTTCATGATCGTGTCTATCACACGTATTGCTTCATATATTGATGGAAGTGTAAGTCGACACAAATCAAAACCAAGCTCTCGACCCACGTCGGCTGCCTGGAAGCAGTCACAACGCTCCATTCACATTGTTGATAGCTTGCATTGAACAAACATAGTGCGCAACATATATTTAATAACCCACATTTTTATCGTAATGGTGTTGATGATGTCGTTATACTTACACCACGAAGATCACAGTGGCCTTTGATTCAAGGGCATTTGAAGTGCAAACTATTTTTATATCCAAGCTATTTTATCCACGTCTTCCCAAACCAGTTTTCCATTTTATTCGTGTTTACAAAGAAGGTCTTTTGGGGGTGAGTGAGCAATACACATTCAAGTATTGTGCTGTAGTGAGAAGTGTATGCAACCTTTTGTCAAACTTAACCATCCTCACTTGCAGAGGTATTGAAAGACCAATCAAGTTTACCCTTTAACTGCATACTACAATCCATCTCTTGTGCAAACAAAATTGCAATAAAATATATACTTTTGGTAAAACTTGTTTGCTGCAATGGCTTCAAACACTGACTGTAGTAACTCTGGAACATATTCTCCACAATCAGAAAAATGGTGAAAACACTTTATTCATGCTCCTTTGTAAAACATTATAAAATTCAGCAGCTTGTACAAAAACGCTAAGGTGGCCTAGTTGGTGAAGCATACTGAACAATAAATGGAGTGAAGGATACACACGGAAAAGAATACGAAGACGGGACAAGTGCTAACTCATTTTTATCCAGAAGAGGTGCAGTACCTTTTTCTTTTGTCCTTTTTTTTATGCCTCTTTTCACTTCCTTTTCTGGATAAGAATGACAGTTGTGAGTTAGTGCTTGTCCCGTCTTCGTGTTCTTGTCTGTGTGTATACTTCGGGCTATTTAATGTTCATTCAGCAGCTTGCGTACAAACACTTGTCAAAAAACGCTTCTGCAAAAGTGACTCCTGTTTATCAAAATACCAACAATGTAAGAACATTCACAGTGGATTTGCAAGGCAATGATTCTTGTGCAACAAATGCTTATCACAAGTTGTTCCAAAGACAATGAAACTATACCCTTCTTCGAACAGTACATTTTAAGTTGAGCAAGTAGCACTTGGGAGAAAAATCAACAGTAAGTAGCAAGCTGCCATGAACAAACTGCAATAGAAAGTGGCAGTGAGCTTGCACATACATAAAGTAAGATCAACATTTTAAAAAATCGCTAGTCCGTAAAACTTTTAAAAATATACATGTGCTATTCTTCCGTTCTTTTTCACTGAACACTTTTATGTGGTTGTGGAATTCTGGCAACGATCAACGTTAAGGACAAAAAGAGTTCGGACTCATTGCTGTAACTCGAGCATCTGGAAACATTACGAGAAGAGTGACTAAGCGTTTTTGAGTGCATAGTTGACGTCGTCCGTGTTGACATTTAGCTGGATCTTGTAGAACAGGTCGTTGCAGCCCAGCTCTGCCAGCAGCAGACGACAGCTTGCCAAACGCGCACACACGGCGGATGCTTCAGAGAGAGTTGGGGGCTTTGCTCCTGCGGAGGTGGCAAGTGTTGTCTTCATATAATTCAAGCTCAAAGTGTAGAAAAAAAAATCAATCACATGTAAAGGCACTGTTTTAATGGTAAGGACACAGGAACTTTTCTGTGAAGTTTACCTTAGGGCTAGCAAGTATTCCATCTTAAAGGGCAACTCCGGTCTATACTTTCGATTTTAGGATTATGACTGTTTTTAGTGCAGTCAGCGTCCCTGAATTGCAAGGTGTAATTTTTTTCTTGTTATTGTGCGTAGTTTTAAAGATATCGACGCCTCAAAGTTTTGTTTGGGGCGCGGCCAACAAAACCGAAACTAGCCGCTCTGGGCCTCGGCAACACTGGAATCAGCCGCTGTGTGCTAGACATCAAAGGGGCATATGAAAACGTGAATCAGGAAAAACTCTGGAACCTACTGAAGGGATATGGACTAGAGGGAACCATGGTTAAATTTCTAGAACGGGTTTATTCGGAGAATAGGGTGGTTATAACATGGGAAGCCGAAACTACGAGACCAGCAGCAATAAAAAGAGGTCTTAGACAGGGTTGCCCATTATCTCCCCTGCTCTTTACGATATACCTCAGTGAGATGGAAAAAAGTTTAGAACAGTGCAACCTAGGTTTTGACCTGACTTACATGGAGGAAGGACATGAAGTAAATCAAGTATTGCCAGGGTTAATGTATGCAGACGACATTGTACTCTTATCAGAGAGTCGTGAGACAAGACAAGAACTGATTAAAATTTGCAGCAGGGAAGGGGACAAGAAGGGGAAACGAGATTCGGCTATCATGAAACACAGGGCACTATGGAACTATAATAGATATGAAGTTGTTAAGGGTGTATGGAAGGGAGTCATGGTGCCAGGACTGTCATTTGCGAATGCGGTATTGTGTATGAGGTCAGAAATCCAGGCAGGTTTAGAGATACAGCAAAGGAGTGTGGGTAGGTTGGCATTGGGGGCACATGGGAATACACCAAATGAGGGAGTACAGGGGGATATGGGTTGGGCATCTTTCGAGAGTAGAGAAGCGATCAGTAAAGTAAAATTTGAACAAAGACTAGCTGAAATCGACGATACACGGTGGGCAGCGAAAGTGTACAAGTATCTACATATGAAAAGTTTAAACACTAAGTGGACAAACCGAACCCGCAAGCTGAAATTTAAATACATTCAACGAGATGGAGCCGATCAGAACGTATCAGTAGAAAAGGGAGTAAAGGAAACAGAGAGGAAATTGTGGGAAGAGAGAATGCAGGGGAAATCAGCTTTAACAATATACAGGGCACAAAAACAAGAAATAAAAACTGTATGATAATTCAGTGGGGAGCTCTTTGCTGTTTGAAGCTAGAACGGGGGTGCTAAGAATGAAAACGTACAGGGCTAAATTGCAGGAAGTAGACACTCTCTGCGACGTATGCAACCGCGAAAGGGAAACTATAGAACATGTAATTTTAAGGTGCATGGGGCTTCGTCCCACCCTCTGGATTTGGAGGGGGCACTGGGTTCTCCGGACATAGATGGACGAATGGATAGGGAAAGAAATGTGGTAACTAAGAGGAGATTGGAAGATTGGTGGAAGAGATCTAGAGAAGGATAAAGGAAAAAAAAATACAGAAAAAAATCAGTAATAAATTCACTTGAAGGGGGGCTGTTATAACAAAATTCATACAATTTTTTTTTTTTCAAAAAAGAAGGGATGACGAAATGTTAGGCTAGGTGGCGCAAGCTGCCGCCCGATACAAAGGGTATGGCCATTACTATCCATCCATTCATCCACCCGTGAACGTGACGTCGGGATCGTTCTCGTTCAACGAGTACGCAGGCCGAGCGGCACCTACCTCTGTTGCGCTAGCCGTCTAAAGATAGGAGGTAAGCTGATTTTGTTTTATTTCTGTATACGTGGTAGTTATCCAGCATATGTAGCAAGAGGTAGTGCGTATACCCAAAAGCTAGCGACTGGAAAACCCGTGAACTCGTACGGTGCCGTACTCGCTGGCCGCCGCCGTGCGTGCGCTATGCCGTACTCATCGCTTGTATACCAAAAGCTAGCGACTGGAAAACGAGTGAACTCGTTCGGTGCCGTACTCAGCGGCTGTCGCCGTGTGTGCGGTCTTCCGTACCTGTCACTACACTAGGCCTAAATTGTCATCGGGGCACTGTGGATGGAGCGGTGTTGCTCTACGCCGCGCTGCCAGTGGCGTACAGTACTGGGGGCCCTCTCGCTTTCGCGCTACGGGTCAGTCCCAGACACGAAGCTTTGAGGCTCTCCGGCATGGGCTGCAACGCGTGAACGCACGTGTGCTGGGCTGCAGACATCTGTTTTTTTTTTGTTCTTTTTTCCTCGGGTGCGTAAAAGCCGAAGTCCAAAGTCCACTCGTCGAACAGCGTTCACCCACACCTTCTTCGATTTCTGACCCGTTGGAAACATGTGAAAAAGCACCTCCGGGTTGCGTAGTGGGTTGTTTGAGCAGCCCACAGCGCTACAAGTTGCACTCGGCATCTTTCGAGGAACAGCTGGGTAGTCTTGAACGCACCGAGTTGCTCACTAAAACGAGTCCTGGAGTCCTCAAAAGCAAATAAACAAAAGGCTATACCGAAGCTACACGGGCTACAGATAAAAGCAGCGGCCAAACACGCCAATCACAAGCCGAAGTAGTTGTGGTAGCGGCTCAAAGAAGCGCACTCTGCGCAACGCCCGGACCGGACCCCGCAACTCTGAACCCCGCAACTCTGAACGGCCGTAAACTAGGTAAACTGCCAACGCTAGCGACCCTGCTGACCCTGCGTTCACGTGAAATTCAACGTAAAATTCAACGCACTTGCGATAGTTATCGCGATTGGTTGGTCGCCCCTCATGAGCTCCGAGTAACTTCCCGACCGACTCTGGCTCTGCGTAACGAAAATACGATACAACGTAGAAATTTGACTCTCTTTGTAGTAATAAATACTAACGACAATGCGCATAGGAAACTGATTTGTGTGTAATGGATATAAAAGAGCAGTACTCACCTGTTTGTTTGTAAACGTCTTTATTGGGCCTTTTCGAGGCTGCTCTTGTTCTACGGCATCAGCAGCGGCGGGGGGGAGACACGGGGGATTTCTTTCCTTGGTGGGTCTTGTAGAAGCAGGGCTCCAGGCCCTCCGTCTGCGTGAACGAAGAGGCAGAGGTGCTTCCACAGGAGCTGAACAGTCCCGAGCGACGTGTCCTGGGGTAGAATCCAGTCGATGTAGCTGGTGGGTCGGTGTTCTGCCGGTAACTCCGACAGTATGCGTTCCCGGGCTGCGCCATAGGTTGGGCACTCCCAGACCAGGTGCGAGGTGGTCGCCGGCACAGCGCAGGCGCGGCACTTGCCTTTGTTGGGATCATCGCCGAACATCTTGTGCCTGAGGGCCGGCGTGAGGGCGGTGTTGGTGATAATCCGCCTTATGGTGACCTGTGCCCTGCGGTTCAGGTCTGGAGGCATCGGTGGGATCTCTCGGTTGTGACGGTTAGCGGCGGCGGCGTCTTGTCTCAGTCGGAGGAGGATGGCTTTACGCTCCTTCTTGGCAATTGCCGCTAATTCCGCGGAGTCTGGTAAGTCGTCCGGCGGGCCAGTTTCACTCGGCGCTGGGGCGTGTCTGGGCTCTTTTGTGTTGTTGGTTGCGTTCGACACGGTTGATCTGCGCAGTGCTGCTCGTGCCTCGCTGTGAGCCCATTCATTCGCCCGGATACCCGCGTGTGCCGGGACCCAGTCGACTCGTAGTGTGACGTTCCTGTCATGCAGTAGGCGTTTTGCGACGTCGTGAATATTTCGCACCCGTTCGCTCTGACTCTTGATTGCGTTACGGCACTCCGAATATGCCTCCCTGGAGTCCGTGTAGATAGTGATGTCAGTCACCTTTGTGCCGACGGAGTGACGTTCCTCTGCGTGTATCGCTGCTCGTAGAATGGCTTCGAGTTCGGCCCCCTTCACGCCCACACCCGGGGGCAGCGCGCACGCATCCACTTCGAGGGTGGTGGTGTCAACCCAGGCTATTGACGTTCGGAGAGGGCTCCCGGGTTCTTCCGGTGACGGCTGCTCTGCGGCCGCGTCGGTGTAGATGCAGACGTGTTTCGTTCCATCTCTGTTTTTGACAAGCTTCTCGTGCGCTGTCGCGAAACGGGACCTCCTCTCGGGATGATCGGGGCCCATGTGACTTGGGAGTGGCGCATCGTCTGTGAGATTGATTTGTCGTTCCCATGGCGGCTCTTGCACCGGGGGGATCGGCGGTGCCGGTTGCGGGAGTTCTCCCAGCTCTGCGAGAATCCTCTGCCCAGCACGTGTGCTCAGTAGCCGAGTTCTCTGTGCAGACAAGAGTTGCTCGGCCACGTCGGCCAGCCTGTTCAGCCCGCCGTGGGCATAGAGGTCCGCAGTCCAGGTGTACCTTGGGAGGCCCGTTACGATTCGTATCGCTTCGCGGTTTAACTTTTCCAGCTCCTCCTGTTGTTTTGTAGTGACGTGATGGTAGTTGTATCCGTAAAAGATCGGATACGTAAAAGATCGGATCCGTAAAAGATCGGATGGTAGTTGTATCCGTAAAAGCCATTTGGTGTGTTATGCTTTGCGGACTGACTCTCCACGATCCAACCACTCAGATCCACGGCGACCGTTTGTCCTTCGAGATCTTCGAGCTGAACTTTTTCCGCGACCCGTGATAGCACTCGCCATAAATCCGTGACACCCATGATCACTGTTTTTTAGACCGGTAATCGCGCGAACCACCTTGACTTCGTTTCCCAGAGACAACGATCTAACGGCCTTCCTAAGAGCACGATGCGCTCATTAGCAATAGTTGTTGAATGATTCTACTGGATGCATGTTATCCGCAATGAGTATTAAACTTCAAACCGTGCAAACGAGAGGAAAGCCAGTTGAAAACAAACCTAGCTCTGCCGCCATGCCGCCGTTATGATCACGTGTTCCTTTTTTGTTGTTGGTTTGTTTCGTTTATGAATATGAACTACAAAACACTTGTGAAAAATATCGATATTAAAAAAGGATTAATGATACGAAACAAAATAAATAACACGAAGTGTTGATGAATAACTTCTGGCGGACAGTGCAGGAAGTAACGTCGTTCAAAAAGTATATAAAAAAATAAAGTTGTAATCGAATCGAAAGCACGCCACCTGTCGGAATGGTGACTCGGGGTTCAAAAGATGCCGAAGGCACCTTCTCCTTAAAAGTTTTGTTTACGCCATGTTTAGCGTCGTATGGACAGTAATCATCCCACAACTACAAGAAACTAACCAGAAACTCCTCTCGATGTGGTCGGTTCATCTCCAGCCAGGCTGGGCGTTCCTTTTTCCCTCGCCGAGAAGGTCGAAAACGGACCGTGGCTGGCAGCAAGTACGATCCTTGGGAGAGTTGACAGCACTTTCTTTGTTTGCGTCGTTGTTGGACGCTGCCGAGGTCAACGGCCGAGGCTGATATGTCACGATGCTCTCTGAATCACAAGCTCCGGGACTTCACCCAGCAGTTACATCCGCAACGAACCAACGAATTTTAAACGATTGAACTACGACAGTGACACTGATCGGCAATGTCGGCGGCGACGGATCAGTTCGGTACGCCACGGCCGCTGCTCATCTCGAACACATCGGACCTCCGCGCCGTGGTCGGCTGTCAGATGTTGCTCCTCCACGCGCTACGCAAGCGCCGGCGACGCCTGCTCCTCGATCAACGACCTTCTCACTCCGTGCATATGGTGCAAAACGCGATGCTGCTTCGACGGGTCCAACGCCGTCAATCCAGTATCCATTTCCTTGCGAACCTGGTGAAGACCGCCGTGACGGCGGGTCTGGGTCGCGACCTCTGCTTGGACCGTAAGCCGTCCGACAACCACGTCTCCGCCTACGACGACTCGGAGTCCGACCTGGACGACGACGAACACTTGCTCTCCCCCGGCCAAATCAGCGACGACGTCTGGCTGAACACGTTCAGAGTAGGAAAGGACCTCTACCACTACCTCCTCACCGAGCTCAAGCCGTTCATGTGCGTGGACAACAGAGACGACGACTACCCGCCTTTCGAGCAGCGGGTCTCCATCGCCCTCTGGCGCTTGGGGAAGGTCTGGGACGACCCGGCGCTAATGCGGGCTTTCGGCGTGACTGGAGACACAGTGGCCAGGAGCGTGCGAGAGTTCTGCGCCGCCGTGGTTAAGGTCCTCATGCCACGGTTCGTCCAGGTGCCCTACGACGAAGACCTGGAAGACATCGCGGAGCAGTTCCGCGACCGCACCAAGTTCCCGCGGTGCGCCGGGGCGCTCTGCTTCGCGCATGTGCCCATCCTCCCGCCGCAGGACGACGAAGGCAACGACTACACGAACCCGGAGGGCTGGAACTCGATCGTGGTTCAGGCGGTGGTGGGCGCTGACCGGCGTTTCTGGGACCTCAACATCGGTTGGCCCGGCAGCACCCAGGTGGCGCAGGTAATAATGGAAATTGAGTCGCGTGTATGTTTAGATGGCCGGAAGTTAGTCGGCCTCAATGGGCATACGACGCTCGTCCAGATCGAAACGGGCAGGGGGCGAGGATTGAACTCGAGATCCCTAAGTTCTGCAGCGCGAGCTTTCGCGCCATGTGCTTTGAGCTGCGGCGTGTCAATGCAGTCGGCCACCGATCCCTCCGTGCAGGTGCTTCGTAGCTCCAGTCTCTGGAAGAAGGGCGAGGAGGGCACGCTGTTTGCGGCCAAGGTGGAGGAGATCTGCGGCATCAGAGTCAAGCAGGTCCTGGCGGCCGGAACGGGCTACCCGCTGCGCCGCTGGATCGTGACGCCCTACCTGATGCCCAACGAGTGCCAGCTGCGCTTCAACCGGTCGCTCAGCGAGGTCCTGTCCGTCGGGGAGGCGGCCTTCAGGAGGCTGGAGGCGAGGTTCCCGTTCCTTCTGCGCCACAACGGGAGCGGCATCGACCTGATGCCCAGCATCGTGGCGGCCTGCAGCACGCTGCACAACATGACGGAGGAGTGGGGCGACGGCTTCGCGGAGTTCTGGCTGGCGGAGGCGTCGAGGCACGCCCTGCCGCAGCCCCACCCCGGGGGCGACCCGGCAAGAGCCCCAAAAAAAGAAATACGCGCACAACATATACAAACGATCAGTGGCACGCACTGCAAAGGCCACGAAGAAAAGATGACTGGCATAGCATTTAGTTTTAAAAAATAAACCAGGAAAAAACTTGGCGCCCAGAGCTCTCCGACAAATGCCAGGAAGTGCGAAACCACGCTTACTTCGCGATGGCCACCTGTGGCGCTAACGCCGATACATTCCGAGCGACGTTGTTGAACTGCGTTAATCACTCTTTAGGTGGTAATAATGACTTTGCCCCTCACTCGCCATGCAAGAACGTTGGTCATATTCCAAGTACCCTTCTTCTTAGAATCCCGTTGCTGTGAATCCTTTGACGTAATTTATCATGACAATAACTGTGTTCAGGTACGCCCAAGATTTTGTCAGCTCAAGAGACACATTCATCGTTGACCTTTTCAATAATTAGGTACTGATGTATTTGGACCAAAAAAAAAATCCACTGCAAGAATGAAACCCACAACTTGAGGTGAAGCTTCACACTCCTTGACTGGAACAAACATGCCAGGCGTACTCACACTTCAGTTTATCACATTGAAGACTGCCGGCACTCGGACAGGCAAGGGGGAAAGAAGAGGTTGTTCAAAAATGTCATCGGTAAATTCACTTAATGGCAATAATATTACAGTATAAATTGACGGTTCTTAATTGTATTTTTTTTTTTGCAGATTCGTGAAAAGCATTAGCGATCTGCTCTACCAAACCGTGGCAATGAAAAATGTGACCGACGCTCCATCAGCCGCAAGAATACGAACGCCTCTCTTAGCCAAAATTGCCTGCTTGCAGATCGTCTCGCAGTAAGACTTTTTTCTAAATTGCTTAAACACCAAGAAGCGTGCTGTAAACATAAGTACACGTGGGCTGCGTTCGCTCTCTTTATCTGTATAGAAGATTCGAAATAAAGAATATAGGGAGTATTCACTGGCGGCCATAGCTGTGTGCGCGAATGCTGAGCGCGTGCTGACGGCGAGCTTCCACAGTTCTTTTTGCAACGTGCATTCCGCACCATCAAGAGTGTCGGTCTTAGCAGCCTATTGATGTGAGCTCGTTCTGAGCATGCGCTCTAAACAGCACCCACAAATATGGCGTCCAGTGAATACTCCCTATTAAATGAAGGCGTCGGCGAGCGCACGTCCAGCGTTCTATTGGAGCATAGCCTCCTCTATTGGCGACGTGAGCGATCGAAAGCGTCGCTGTGATCATCCTTCAACGATTGGCCGAATGCTGACTATGACGTCAGCAAAGGATTTATCATGAACAGAAATAAGAGTAATCTAAGAACTTCAATTTTGATTGTGCTGGCAGTGTTGGTTTCAGAGCTCAATGATTTCAAGCTTCCACCATGCTCATTACAAACACCATCGAATTTGTTGTTCGCGAGGTAATGACGTCACGAGAGGAAACCATAGAGGGCGCCACCAAAACATCTCGCCGCTAATACTCACCAAGCCTGGCAGTTCGTCGACGGAGCCGTAGAGTGCCCTGTCGCAGATTTGAAGCGCGAAGATCTGGTAGCACTGAGCATTTCTCGGGGATCCTGGACGTCAGCGCACAGCTTTTGCGCGGGCGAGGACCCGAAACAGTTTTCAAAGCCGACGAGAAAAGGAGCTGTAGCGCGAGGAAAGCGAGGAGCACGAGCGGACATTCCATCGCTCGGGAGAAGTGTGTTTCGGCGTCTCGCCGCAGCGGGACGCCCGCCACGTGGCTCTCCTCTCGTCCGTTGTCTGCCGCTCTACCTTTTTTTTTATTTCGGCGGCCGCTTATCGAGGCGATCTGCCAGGCTTTGTCAGTATAGAGGAGGCTATGATTGAAGTTATTATTGGAGAGATGTTTCGGTGGCGCCCTCGTTTGGTTACCTTTCGTGACGTCATTACCTTGTGAACAACAGGTTCGATGGTGTTTGTAATGAGCAGGTGGAAGCCTGAAATCATAGCGCTCTCAAAGCAACACTGCCAATACCGTGAAAATTAAAGTTCTTACATTCCTCTTATTTCCGCCGATGAGACATCCTTTGCTGACGTCATAGTCAGCATTCGGCCAATTCTGGTGGGCCGACCACAGCGACGCTTTCGATCGCTCACGTCGCCATATACTTGGTTCACCATTAAGCTCAGAGTAGATGCTCCGCCTCTAGCGCGAGCTCTCTTACCCTGCTAACACAATTGTGAACGCGCAGGTACGCGCAACCAAAGCACTGCGGAAGCCAGCGACCTCGCGCTGTAGGCGGAGCTTCTGGTCTCAGCTCAAGGGCGAAGTATACACCAACACAGTGTTTACAAACAAAGCCCGCTTTGCAGAACCCAGGGATCCTGGGTTCAATCCCCGCCCCTGCCCGTTTCGATCTGGATGAGCATCGTACCGGCGTGCGGTCGTGTATCACTACTGCGTGGTGCACGTTAAAGACCCCAGGCTAGCGGTTGTACTGCACTGGCTAAATTGCTCATCTACAGCGAGTGACTAGTCGCAACATTAAAAATGGCTGACCAACGACTCGCTGTATAAATATTCACACAACCCCAATTATTATTAAAGCCCGCTTTGCCCACACGAGATGTGGGCACTGCGCGTGCGCAGAAACCACATTCGGAAGGAGTGCAGCGTTTGCGCATGCCCAGTAGCGGCAGCAGCGCCACCACACTGGCGTGACGTCAGCAAGCTGAGTTGGCCTCAAGCGCGAGCGGGTAGCATTGACTACCTTGACTGAATCACTCGCTGCACGAGCGCTCGTGCAGCCGCAGAAGATACATCTAAAATAGCTCGCGCTTTTAGTTTACGTTTCTAACAATAGTCCATGCTAAAATGAGACCTTCGCTTAAAAAGAAAAGAGAAAAAAACTTGCGTTGCATACGCCAGAACGTGAAGCTTATGTAACTACAATCACACAGCATACTCCCAAATGCTTGACTGCTTGTGTGATTTGGCAACACAAGCGCATGTCCCTTGTGCGTACACGATGGTTCTCGTACGTGAACCTTCCTGGTGAGCGCGTACCTCAGCAACGGAACTTCAGTGGTGTTTTGAGCGGAGTACTTCCGTGCCAGCGCTATTCCTGCGCTCACGCGTGAGCACGCAGACGTCACGGTTCCACGCTGAATTGGCGATATGCGAAACTTCTTGAAGGCCTGTAACACTACGTGAGTGTCGTTGTTGGTTGCTTCGAGTTTTGTAATGTGTCATAAAGGTCTATACATATGCATAAGACATTTGACATGCCACAGCGACGTAGCACGTTTGACCAGAGACTCTCAGAGCCAGCTGATGAGCTGATTCGCCGATTGCTGAAATATAATTACACGAAATGATATTTTCCCTAATTGAAGCGCACTTATAAACCATTTCCGAAAACTTCCAAACACAAACAAGCATTCTGGGTTTGTAGTTACACGTGCTAGATCTGCTAATGTCTGCGGCCGGACAGGGTATCTCAAACAAAAGTTCGCACACAAAAAAAGGCACCCCAAACAATTACCGACGTGAGGTAATAGATGGTGATTTTTAGGGCATTTTGATTTCTGTGTTTTGATTTTCAGACGTTAGGTTTTCTTGATGTTTTAATTTTCCAATCTTTTAATTTCAGGCCTTTTGATAATTCGTCATTTTAATTTTTAGCATTTTGAATGCCATACATATGGATATACGACTGGTCCAACGAGCACGTATTTCTCACGGCACTGTCTGCTCAGGGGTGAACGGAGTCCTTCCTTCAAAAATACTCTTGAAGACGTCACAAAATAACCCGAAAAAATCTGTAAAAATAAATTGAGTTTGAGTGTTGTTTGGATCAAGCGAAGGGCAATAGCCCCTTCGGTCTCAAAAGCCGCCTAAACGCTTAGCATGCGAGAGGGACGTAAAATAGCGAGAGGGAAATGGGAGGAGGAAAAGGACGAAAAGAGAGAAAATCTTCTGCTTGGCAGAAGATATTTCTGCGGGTCGTCCTTTAAAACAACAGGTCCTGTATGCAGAGCGGGCAGAATGACTTGGTAATCTCCGTTATCATTAGCCCTGATACCACGGCCGGCGTGGGCCGCTGACACCGCTCCTTCGGAGCCAGACAATGCACGTCCGTACGCTTCGGCGGCCGAAAGTCACACTGCGGAAATGCATAAAAATTGCCAATTAAAAAAAAAAAAAAGAATATTGTGTGTGTGCATTGGGTGCCAACAAATAAATTTTTCAGAAAAACTTCTGTTTTCGCCCCGGATCGAACCGGGGACCTTGCGCGTGTGAGGCGCACGTGATAACCGCTACACCACGGAAACGGGTGGAAACGCATATTGAAAGGATGCTTCCGCCTCAAGCGATAGCTTTCTACCTTTGGCGGCATTTCGCACATCCGCCGCAGAAGCATTTATTAACCTGTTAACTGCGTCGTAAATAATTGGTGGGTCACGCAACATATGCCATCTGTATGGCCTGAATATTCAGTCATTTGTGATTCGCGGGAGCGATATCTTTGAAAAAGAAAATGAACGCCGGTGAAAACAGTCTCTTGCGTTCGATTCCATTAGCCATGGCCTGTGCTGGGTAGACTTTCCGTGACCCACCTGTGACCTACGAGGCACCATTTGAAATCTAACGACATCCAGTGTGGCGTGGGTCGCAAGCGCCTCACGCGATTTACCTCCTCAAACAGGAATCTCAAATACGCGGTCCGCGGGTCGCATGCGGCCCGCGACTCTGCGACCCGGCCCGCAGGCATGCCTCGAGCGCCGCATGCGCTCTAATCCATTTAATTCATTTGGAAACGTGGCTATACTCTTATGACGTTTTAACATATTTGGCACCAATTTGTTTTCTTATAAACCAACACACTGTTTACAAACAAGCCCGCTTTGCCCACAACAGGTGTGGGCACTGCGCATGCGCAGAAGCCGAATTTGGGAGGAATGAAGCGTTAGCCCATGCGCAGTACCGACAGCAGCGCCACCGCGGTCGTATGACGTCTGCAAGTTGAGTTGGTCTATAAATCAAGGAGTTACTACAAATATCTTATGATTCTGGTACAAAAAATTGTCAGGAAATAAAAAAAAATATTTTGTTAGACATATAAACTCGGATAATTTTCGACTGAATCGAGCGATAGAGCAACTATTGTGTGCATGGTTTCTAGTTCTCTTGAAAAATTCCAGTGTGTTGGCGGAATGGTGTATTTTAAATCTGTAATCACACTATGGGTACAAACCCAAAGTATAGTTGTATTACCAAATCAAAGCTAGAGACGTCATTATTGAAGCGACGATTTTACAAAAAGAAAATAGCACGAGAACCCAGTGTCACAGTGCTCATACTTCATACAAGAGACAGTCTGCAAAGACGAGTCACCGCAATATACGTGTTCGAATGCCGCGTGCCAAGTTTCTCCTTGAACTCATCGCCATTCGGCATTCGAAGTGCGGGTGACTCGCGTTCGATTCTGTTCGCAGGCAGTCTTTTGCATGATGTATAAGCAGTGTGACCCCGGCTTTAGGATATCTCTGTGTGTCGCTGAAAGACTCGGCTACTTTGCAACGTGGAACACCCCCGCCGCCCAATGTTGACCCTCAAAATTTCGGGGGTGGCTTATCTGGTCCCCAACATCCATATGAGTTAGAGACTTCTGCCCTAAAGGACCAATGAACGCCCCTAGACGGTGCTGCCCTCTTAAATGGAAAAGCACTGTTAGCAATATGCTTGCTCAAACGGGTGTCAATATTTTAATTGCGAGTGGAAATGGCGTATTCGCTTTCGGACACACCCCACAACAAGTCCGAGACGACATGCGGGGAAAAGCGCTCCCACGCGCTCGAGAAAGCCGATGGACCTGCACGGAACATCCGAAGACGGTGCACGGATAGCTCTTCATCGATCAGTGAAAGCACCAACCCAAATGAGGCCAGAGTCAGTCCCATTATGTCGAGACTGTCCGGAAAATTCGTTTTAGTTTCTGACATGATTCAACACTAGGCACAAATAGAAGCCATTGAACGTTAATAAATCTCTCGCGGCCATTCTAAACGTGAAGAAATAGGAAAACCTAGCAACTCTAGCAATTTTTCTTGTGTTCGAGAAAACCTAACAACTTTAGCAACTTTAAAATATTTTTAAAAAGTATTTTGAGGGTGGTTTTAGTAAAATGTGTCATCTGAAAGATATCACTGTTGAACATTACCGGTATTCAGGCTTACACTGTGCCAACACCTCTATTTTTTATTTCAAAAATAGATTGACGCTTCGATATTTCAGAGCAAAACATCAAAATCTTCGTCGATATTTGTCTTTTTACCGCCCGGTGCAAAATGGGCCGCTGGTGGGTCACGCGATGAGGCCCTGGGATATCTGAACACGTTACAAAGAGCCTGGCAGCACCAATTGCACGGAGCCATAGATAGCAACTGCAAAGCCGCTCGCGCATCTTTCAATGGCGCGTGGGAGCAGTTTTAGTGGGAGGGTCACGGCAAACCCGAGAGAAATGACAGGTGACCCACAGGTGGGTCATGACGCATATATGAATCTAAGCTTCAAAAAGAGCCGACCTAACAAATGTGTTAATCGGTCACCGGACTATAGATAGCACAAAACCAAATATCAGCAATAATATTGTTTCCGCCCGGAATCAAACCAGGGACTAGGCATGGGACAGGAATCAACGGAATAAAATAAAATTACTATTGTTTCTGTTACGTTGAAAGCACTAAACTTTCACTTCAACGTCCCACTACTATCACGCAGTGACCTAAACGCTGAGAAGGCATGTCGTAGTGAGTGGTATTTCTCTCGAATACCACTGTCCGCTGGGCGCACCTCCAGCGACGAACTCAGGAAACTCAGCTGAATCTTTGTTTCTATGCATCTCCTGTTGAAACGGCAGGCCGTATTCACACTGATTTTTTTTTTTTTTTGGGGAGGGCCTGGCTACATGAATGATCGACGGACATCAACACGCACCTGGCAGGCGTCCTTGCCTCCTTCGACGTAACCAGCGCAGAGGAAACCCTGTGTGATGGGCTGAACGTATCTCCTGTCGCAATCCTCGTTCCTCCAGATTGGGAAGGACACTTGCTGCAGTGTTCCGCTATTGGAACCACCTGCTCAAAAGAATCGATACAATTTTTGATGTGCTGCACCTTTCCAGGGCATTAATTAGGCTTTTTATGGTAAAAAAGAAAACACATGTACAAAGGTGCCACTTCGCATATGATACCAAAAAAATAAAAAATAAAGTGACCTTGTTAAGGCTACGCGAATTATTCTTCGCAGAAAGCTCCTGCCACACTGCACAGACAGTGTGAATCTTACATATCAACGGCCGTTGAATCCACGTCAATTTGTACGACGGTGTTTTTTTGTGTAAAGGTCTTCTGTCGTTGTTCTTTTGTGTTTTATTATGAATATGACTCCGCGGTGTTTTTCTGCGGAACAAGTTGGTATCGAAGTTACATTTTTTTTTCTCAGGTTTGCAGGAACACAACGGCGACATATGTGTATATATATATATATATATTCTTTTTTTTTTACTTAGAATCTAAAGTTGTCATCCAAACGTACTTGCGAGGTGGAATATGCTCATTTGGGGCACCACCCTAATCGATCATGTATTCAAATGGCCAGTGCCCTTTCCAAATAAAATGTGAAAAGGCGCAGATGCTGTCTTCGCACCAACTGTGTCGCTCGGTGTGTGCATTGAGACAACGTTTACTTACTACTTAAACATTTAACAAAATTTCAAAATGTAAGTTTAAATTAAATATAGACAGACACGAGAAAGTGAACACGCACCTAAGTTTATAGGGCACCTTATGTTAGTTGATACTAAAGCGAGTTTTGTCTTTTAAACACATTGTGCAATACCAAAATTTATAAACTTTAATTTCCTTCCTAAACCCATAAAGCCTTACATATTTTAACTGAAAAATATAAGCGTCATAGTCACGCCACTTATAATATTGGCTAATGTGGAAATACGCGAGTTTTCGCAAAATTTACAAATAAAAGAACTTCAATTTGGATTGTTTGTAACTCAAAGCTAGTATTGTCCATCCAATAGTGTAATTGAGTACTACAGCTTACTTTAGGAGGGCAGTTCTCGGCCAGCTTGATTCAGTAAGCTTGAAGCATGACGGAAAACTACTACACGCTTGGCCTGATTGCCGCGAGAGCGTCGCGGCGTAGTCCATTCACGTACTTTTGAATCACCATCAGACTTGTCGTCCTCAGCTGAGGAAGTTACTGTGCTCGTAAGATTAAGGCTTGCCGTGACGCCAGAAGTAAGTCTGAGCCACCAGTAGGCGCCACAAGAATGTTAATTGTTATTCCAGATAATATATCGGTAAAAACTGAGAGACAGGAGGAGACAAGAGCGCGGGATGCCCGACAGCCAATCTATGACTGGCATGATTAGCGGGTAGACGAAAAGCTAGAGCTGCCTTCGTCTCTACTTATTCTTCGAACGTCAAGCGCTAGCGTCCCTCTCTCCCTCCCCCATCTTATTCACAACGTTCAAGAAGAAGAAGTAAAGGCTAGCCCACATGGCGCGTTTTTCCGGACGTCTAGACGCGTATAGCCTGGTTCACATGCAGCGATTTTGGTCCTAGAGCGGCGCGATTTCGGCCGTCGCGGCGCTCGTGCCGCTCAACCGCTGGTGCTGGCCAGAGCGCCGCGACGGCAGAAATCGCGCCGCTCTAGGGCCAAAACCGCTGCATGTGAAACACGCTTATCTCGGCTTGGCGCGCGCGCTATGCCAGTCGCGTGCGCCCAGTCAAACCACACGCAGCGCTACCGGGCAGCGCTTCGCGTCTGCGATTCCGAAGCGTTTGCCCAACGTCGCCAGACGCGCTTAAGATACAAAAGCAAATTTTAAATAGTAATCGCGCGTTAAATGATGGCTACATGTCGTAATATTTAATTTTATTAATAGTAAGCACGCCTTCTGATTACAGCAATTGCAATGAAACTCAATTTCACTCATTTTTATCATTTTTAGTGCGTACGCCTCATCCACCTTTCGGTATGCCATCGGCATCACCATCTCCCGCGCCAAAACATTTGCAGGTGGCCGCTACAGAGGTTGCGTTGTTGCGGTTGTTGCCGATAGTATTAATTTTGTACCTTTGTCTCTCGGTGTCCTTGTGCGTTTTACATTTCGCCTGTCAGAGTGCATGACGCTTTTGTACTTCGCTAACTCGTCTCTGTTCCGCTGAAAGAGCGTCAGCCTCTCCCGCAGAGCAGGGAGGAGTCCCTGGACTTGTGCGAAAAGGTATGGTATACTGAGGTCCGTGGGGGGAAGGACGTGACTACTAGTGATGGACGGAATCTGCCGAACTTCAGATTCGGCAAAGTTCGGCAAATGCCGAACTTTTGAAGGAAAGTTCGGCAAAGATTCGGCGAAAATTCGGCAAATGTCTGCGCACGCGCGAGAACGCGACGGAGCCGTGGATTGCAAATGGACGCCGTGCAGTCGTGCGGTTACCATCGTGCAGTGTAGTACAACCAGCGGTTACGGCGCGATGTGGAGTAGGCAACACTGTAACTGTGCGTTTGTGAGCGAGTGTGGCTCTCTTGAATATTTTCTACCTCAAGAATAGAAGATCGACCAGTAATTTACGCAGTCCACTGCGCAAGTGACAAATGATGCGGTGCATTCTGAAACATTGAAACATTGGCCGACAATTACTTTAATCACCTTTTCACATTATTTCCATTAAATATAATAGCTATTTTGTTTAAGTTTGATTTTTTACCTAAAATAACCATGCACGGCAGTTCGTACTGCCCTTAATCAATCAGCACCTTGTTGCCGTGCCTTGTGCTTTCTACGCGCAATTAAACGTCTAGCTAGGGAGTCAAGCCTGTCGTGCTGTTGATGCCATCCAAAGGTTGCACAGGAGCAGCGAGGTAAAGTAGACATAAATACATGAATCTCAACATGATATTCGAGCTGAACTGAAAATGAAATGTGTTCCTGTACTTTTTACTGCTCAAAAATAGGCTTTCGGCTGCTCCAAAAGGTGTTCCAAAATGACTCGGACCAATCACATTACTTCGAAATTATTACCTTCGAAAACCCTTCGCCGTCTCGTACACTTCGTGCACGCGCGAGCGTAGCCAAAGCTCGACGGAAGGCACAGACCGCGTGGGGCAGGCCGAGCATTCCTGCCCTTCTCATTCTGTCAATGACGTCTGGTAACAAAGGTGAGTCAACAATGGGGAAACTGTTCACGCGATATAAGCAGACGGGGCCGCGGTGTAAGAACGGGGCTCACTACAGCCGTGCCGAAGCACCATCGCCTGATGGTCGATTGAAATGGATCCATCAAAAGCTAATGGCGAATTCCACTGGTCGTTTCGGAGTGCGCCGCGAGATCGACTTTTCTGGAGCGTGCCTATTTACTTGGACGATCGGGATTGAGACGGACGTGTTCCACGCGTTGTTTTGGATCAGCTCTCCACTCCAGATCTCGATCAGGATCCAAAAAAAAGTCGTTCCGCCGATTTCGCCGGATTCGACCGGAAGCCAGCCTGGCCAGCCCTCGGCACGCACACGTGACTTCCTTTTTCGCTGGGCATCTCGCCTCGAGATCCGGGACCGCGGTAAGGGGATTCCCGGGGTGGTGAATGACGGGAAGGCATCCGCCGATCCCGAGGGAGTGGTCATGTTCCACTGGGGCTTCGGAGGCGGAGGGACTCCGCTCGGATCGCGTGCTCCATCTCAGGTCTGGTCTACTGAACCCGGCATGCTCCAAAACGACCTAACAATTCGCCATAAGTATCACTTCGCACATACACACACAAAAAAAAGCATTACTTGGCTGTTCCTTGTTACCCCCCTTGTTTCCTATTAGAGTAGGTAACCAAAGAGCAAAACTGGCTGTGTAGTATGAGTTCTTACGTTCGAGCTCTCCGCAACGCGGTATAAAAATTCACGTGAAAACAAGAAGGAATAAAACTGCGTATAGCGTGAGCGTACGCAGCGGCGTATAGCGTGAGGCGATGTATCATCTGTGTCGGTACATTGTTGCGCTGGTGACAGCATGTGCCGGCCAACGCGCACGTACGAGCTCTTTAAAAGATCACGTCACTGCTGCCGTGAATCTTCTCAAAGACTCGCAAAGCGCACCCGTGCCGTCGCGCCGGCTCACACAATGACCGTGTCACCGAACACCTTGAGACACCTTATATAAATGGAACGCTGAATTATTATTTTCCAGATGTCTCCGCCAAGTTCAATAAAGGTACCCGTTTCTGCGCGCTCGCACGAAATGAATGGCAGGCTTCTTCCGAAGCTCTCCTTTAAACTCACTGCCGTTGAGCTGAAGTTACTGCAAATCGAATTCGCCTGTTTAAAATAATTGTAAATTAAAAAGTAATTTTAAAATTTAAATCCAATTAAAAAGTAATTTTAAAAATTAATTCCAATTAGAAAAGTAATTGTAAATGAAAAAAAAAAGTGCTGGTATGTGAAAGATATGTGAAACAACTTAGCGAGGAACTCAGAACTCGCATAGTGGGAATAATTGTGTCACCTAAACAGAGGTGCAGTATTCAATCTCCCAACATTGTAACTGCCTGGTACTTATGGCCATACCTCGTGCAGTCAACTCAATCAACACTGAATGCTACCCGTGGTAGAATTTCCCACCGAAAAATCACGCGCGACCTTTATTTCCATAGCATAAACAAAATTGCATAACAGTTATGTGTTACAGGCGCTCTGTATATTGCTGCGAACTTATTCTAGCAAATCTGTCTCTGCGCTCGTTGCGACGTTCGGGGACACTTGTTTTCTTTCCTGAAGGTGCTGGACTCCAACTTTGGCAACATGGAGGTGGGGCAGAAGCTTGACATCAACTTCTTCATGATGTCCCCGACCAAGCAGGAGCTGATCAAGGAATATGCACGCACCGACGCCGTACACAGGTCAGCGTCGTCCCTCAGTTGTTGACTGGAATGATGACGGCAACTAGGGTGGTTTCTGTAGTCACTGACAGGGCTAGAATGACGCCTTTCAGTGTTCCCAACTCCGGCCCGAGCTTCCTGCCTTCGATAGCGCTAGGGTGTCTTCTGAGCTTCGAGCGTGCACGCGCAGCCAAGGCACGGTGCAGGGCAACAAGCTGGAGGCATCTGAAAGCCGGTTGTTCTTGTTCTGTCAGCAACTGGAGCGGGCTATTGTTTCAGCATCCCCGCTTCTTCGTGTCGCTCATAGGAGCCCGTTTGTCCACCGTGAAAGGGTGTTTTGACTACGAGTGTCGATACAAAAATGCTCATTAGAAAACGTTGTAGCATGCAAATGCTTCCATATGCTTTAGGGTGACCACCCGTCCCGCGACTTGCGGGACTGTCCCGCAATGAGGGCTTCGTGTCTTGCGTCCCGCAAAAAATATCAAAATCTTCAAAATGTCCCGCATTTCACACTGTTGTAAAATTCACTACGCATTTCATGGCGCTGCCGAACAACGGGGCAAGGGGAAGCCCGGAGGCCGCGGGTGAACATATAAATCACGATGGTACACCATTTTCTTTCAAAGCATTACAGGAAGCGATCGTCGTTCTTGCAGGAGACCTGACGCGCATGCAGGGGCGGATGCAGGAATTTCCTGAGGGGGGGGTCAGGTGTTGGTCAGAATACCATATGTTTAGGAACCCCTCCCCCCCCTCTCCTTTGTTTTACGCCCTAAATTTTACACAACCAGAAATCAAGAGGGGGGTCAGGACATCTGGACCCCCCCTCTAAATCCGCCCCTGCGCGCATGCACCGTTGTGGCTCTCTTTCCTTAGTGGAAAAACATTGAAAGAAAAATTGCTCGCCAAATTTCAAAAATAAATTATAGTAATTATTTCCAAATCGTGCTGTGTCAATGCAAAAAAAAAGTGTTGTAAAAAGACTTTTTTTTTTTTTAGTGAAGACGATTACACAAGGCAAAAAGACCAACTCACAACGATCAAAAACAACAATCTAAGGTTCGAAATTTGTGTAGGAGCATTTTGGTAAAAATAAGAATCGACGGGAAACAAGAAGCCGCAAAATATTTACTCCATCCGCTTTCCTTTTGATGCATTGAGTTCTGCTGCAGTCGATTTTATGTTTTCAACTTAGACACATTTATTAACATATGTGGCATTAGACCTTAAAATATATCACCGGGAGTGAAAGTTATTTGAGCTTAATTGCCGCAATACAATTTGCAGCTGTATAAAATGCTTTCGGAGAAAACAGGATATCAAATCTGTTAGCAAAGCCATTCGCAACAGGAAGTATTCTATATTTTGTAAACAAAGATGTGTGTTGATAAATTTAGCCTATTTGTTTTTGCGAATAGTACGTTTTTTTTTTGTCCTGAATAGTTTTTCCTGTTAGGGGGTAAAAACTCCGGAGCGACAGACAATGCGAGGGAAAATGATTTTTTCCTTCTGTTCCCCAAATTGGATCTTGGGTTTTTAAAAAGCACGTTGAGCATTTACCTCAGGTAAACTTACACATCAGCTCGACTACGCACTAAGTTCTTTTCTGCGGTTGCCACACGGACGCCATAACGATTTAATTTCGCAGCAAAATTTCGTGATTTAAAACATAAATGCTTTGCTAAAATAATGAATATACCGCTCTTTTCTCTTACAACAACCCTCCGGGTCAACACGCGTGTCCCGTGCATTGGTTTTTATCACCACCTAGCAGGAAGGTGGTCACCCTAATATTTGAGCTTGTACAACTGAGTCACTGTATTATAAATTTCTTTTTTCTTAAATACACAAGCTCGACTACGCACTAAGTTCTTTTCTGCGGTTGCCACATGCAGTCGAAATATAATACCGCTCTTCTCTTACAACCCCTCCGGGTCAGCGTGTCCCGCATTTGGCTAGCAGGAAGGTGGTCACCCTAATATGCATGTACAACTGAGTCACTGTATTACTTTTTTCTTTTTTTCCAATTCACAATGCTTTTTTGTTTTGAAAGGTGAATAGGCTTCAAAATTGCCTGTTTTTTTTTTATTAAGAATTTGAATTTATTAAAGGAATTAGGATTTACATGACTTAGACCTGAAGGCTGGTTGAGACACTTGCAACCGCCTACGACAGCGCCTTATAACTAGGCTGTATACTTTCTGGCGTTTCTTTATGTCAAAAATTGGCGGATGTTTTTCTGTGTTTATTCATTTCCAAAGTACCGGTGAATTTCGGTGATTTGTCTCGTGCAGACGCTTGAAACGGCTTTTATCGACGAAGAAAATCGCGAATAGAAACGAACGATCGAGACAAGAAACGGTTCAATTTTCGTTACATCTGATACACAATATTCTTCACACCTCATTTCTCTAATATATGCATACATACACTCCAAGGCTCGCATCTGTCATTGCCGCCCACTCCTTCCTGTTGACTGCACATATTTTTTAGAGTGCGCGCTCTACATTTGCGCTAGACGCGGGAAGTCCCAAAATGTCCAAAGAGCCTTGGGACAGTATTGGCCAGTCTGGCGAATGCAGCTTCCGGACGCGCTTCAACCCACACAATATGAATGACGCTTCAAACCCCCCAACTAGGGTCCACATTGAAGGAAGGCAACCTTTAACGGGGCTATCTATAAAAGGGCACAATGAGGGCAAACTTTTGGGGACATCAACTGGTGGTCAAAGTAATGAGCACTGACAGAAAAAAAAGATCTCGATTACTAAGAGACCTTAGAAAACCTAAACTACATCTGTAAAGAAAAAATATGAACGAGTTTGAGGAACGTTTACGCAAGACTTTTTCGGTGAAAAACAAAAACTGCCACGTGTACGAAAATATACGAAAAACGGTGTTTACCAGTCTTAACCAATCTTTTCTTTTCGACACCGGCGGATGCTTATCAGTCTTTTTCGGTTAAAACTAGAAAGTATACAGCCTACTTCTAACCTTAAAATTTGTTACGGCAAGAAGACACACCGGTGCCATCTATGACGTAGCAGTAGAATGATTACCATACATTTTCTATTCTTTTCACGCATCATTCTTTTTTTTTTTTACTCAAAAAAACTTACAACAGCGTTATAAATGCCCGTTTCTCGTACATAGTACATACATTTGATTCCGCAAATACCGCAGAATCTTCGCTCTAGTGAAATGCAGTTCCAGGTTCACCATATAGATGGGGCCAGCGTGCTCTCTTGCAGCAAGAAATTGCGAGAACTCTGTCGTAAGCAAACGCAAGAGTGTGAACGGGCCTTAAGCCAACCGGAGAGCTGAAGCTGCGTTAACTCCTGGCGCCCTTTGTGAAGTGGCGAGCATTCTGGGATGCCAGGCTAGCTTTGTAGATGAAGCTGTCCCTCAGCGAGCGCTTTTGCCACGCCAGGCACGAGGTGAAGGAGCATGGGGACCACGCCATCTGCTTCGACAACAGCCCCTCGGTGGTGGCCAGCAGGACGGTGTACTTCGAGGTGTACGTGGACAACACCAACAGCGAAGAGGACGAGTGGGACCCCAAGGAGATACCGTACTCGCCAGAGCTCATCTACAACGACACTGTCAGCGACATCAAGGTGACTGCCCGGCCTTCTTCCGTTTCCGCGCACCACTTTTTTTACCGAACGTGAAACATCTATAGATCTTTCCAAAAACGAGCTTGTGGCCGGTGCCATTTTGAGCGGTCGCGCGTATGGCGCGTGCTTTGCTCGCTTTCCGAAGCGACGAACACGCATGTGCTGGGCTGTGAAGATCGCACGCTGGACTGTAATTTTGTAAACATTGGAAAGGTCTATAGGCGGCGGCGGTTAATCGGTGCGAGCCAAGAAAGGACGAAAAGAAGCGCTACGACGATGGTTTTCTCGTAGAATTTGGCCGGTAATACGCGATCTGTGTTAAGGAGAAAATAATGCTCGACTTATCTCGGCCCTACAGATAGAGTCAGTATACAAAGGACATGTTTTTGCGGCATTCTTCGTGGTTTGTGGTGGACGTAGAAGTTTTTTTTATTTGTCTATGGTGCAGCTTTTATTTTATTCCGAATTGTCTTCTTCTTACGCGATGGTGGGCACATCTCGGATTTCTTGTTTCTTTCCATAAACTGGCCGAACACTGGCATCTGGCGATCGGTGATTGGCGTTCGCATTCAAACAGTTAGTGGAAACCACAAAGATAGAGACGAAGCCACCTGGCTTTACGTCTACCCACTAACTGACGCAGCGGTAGAATGTAGGGCTAACAATAGTGGGGTTGTTGGTTCGGTTCCCATTGGGGGCGCGAACGCCAATTTCTTCTTTCTTACCGCTCTTTTATGCAGATGGCCTTCCGAAGTATGTGTTCGACATTTCATTACTATTTCCATGACGTCCTGTCGCCCTTTCGTCGGGGATCCCAGCCATTAGGCGCACTCTCTTCAAACATATGGAATTTGGGCTTGCAGGCGACCATCAAGAAAGTGCACGAGAACATGGACAAGGTCAAGCACTTTCAGGACACCATGCGGGCGCACGAGGCCCGGGACCGCAACATCCAAGAGCACAACTTCATCCGCGTCAACCAGTTCTCCCTGCTGTTCATCGTGGTCATGCTGGGAGTGGGCGCCGTGCAGGTCATCATGGTGCGGAGCCTCTTCGAAGAGCGCAGTCGTCTGCGCAAGGTCTTCAAGTTCATGTCTTGACGGCTCTCTCTCCTCCGACGCCCCCCTTTCCCTTTCCCGAAAGTCGTCGTGGCCGGCTTTTCCTTCTCGCCCGTCTGCGTCTCGGATTTTAGCATCGGAACGCCGACCGACGCGCTCGCTTTCAAAGCTTGGCGTGCGTCGTTGCAGTGTCTTAAACGGAAATAGCGAGGCTGCTGGACTTGTACGCTTCGTTTCGCTTAACGAGACGATAAAGGCTACGGGTTCGGGCTCGTAGACAACAGAAAAGATTCCTGTATACAGCATGTCCCCCAAAAAAAGACTGGGTTTTTTTTTCGCCGCAAAAATAAACTGTGCATCGCCAAACGCTCGGCCTCCGCCCAAATATGGCGCTAGTGGTCCGAACCAGATACCAAAGTTTCAGAACCTAACATTATCTATTCAAAAGCCATAAGCAATTTCTCTGAAAGGTTCAATGAAAAAATGGGGCTCATTTTCGGCAACTGGCACCATTCAGCTCGAGGACTCACCCGGCCGCCATTTTCCCCTTGAAATTTCTGATGATCATTTAAAACCTTCAAATAGGACAACGGCTAGTTCTGAGACTTTGGCACCTGGTTCAGACCTTAGTGCTATGTTTGGACAAGGAATGAGCGTTTGGCAATGCATATTTTCTTTAAAAAAAAAAAAAAAACTGCAAATTGTTTTTATTTTTTTTTGGGGGGGGGGGCTGGAAGGGGCATTATTTTATATTTTAGAAATTGCTTCAAAAGTCGTGTTAGCGTCCTTTGCCTTTATGTACCTTGTTAAAGCGAAACGGAGCGTAGCTGTGTTGTCGGAATAGACTAGAGTCACTTGGGTTGTTGCAGCTTTGATGGATGCAGTGAGACTAAATTGGAATAAGAATTGCTTTTATGAGCTACTTCACAAGTTCTTGAGAAAGTCGCTCAAGAGCGTGACTGACACTGTATTTTTTTTTGCTCCTTTGTACCTTGGTAAGGATGCCAAGGACTCTGAATATATTTGCATTGTTGTTCTTCAATTTGTGCCCTCAAGGTGCATTTCAGAAGGAGAATGTTTCTTGTCTGTTTTCTTTGTT